>CM042200.1:19007530-19088982 GCA_023539305.1 Ilex asprella | reverse complement strand
AAAGCCCTAAACAAAAAGAGATTAAAGTAATCCAAATGTAATCTTTTTAAAGCTTGTGAATGACAACTTTTGGAAGCTTGTGGAATGACAACTTTTGGAAGCTTGTGAATGATAACTTTTGGAAGATTGTGAATGACAACATTTAGAAGCTTGTGAATGTCATCCCTTGGGCTTGTGAATGGTATTTTTGGGGTTTGTAAATGTTATCCCTTGGGGTTTGTAAAGGCTTTGCCTATAAATATCACCCATTTGTGGCTTGTAAAGACATAAGTTTTTTGCTTGACATAAGTCTTTTGAGAGAAATAAGTTTTTGTTAGATAAAAGTTTTTGCTAGAGTTCTTGGTTGTGAAAATCCCTCCAAGTTGTTATTGCTTTCTTTCTTCCCTTAGAGGAGTGAAACTCTTCCACTTTTCTAGAGCTTTACCGAAGCCGTGAAGGGTGGAACGTGATTCACTCATTCTTTGTCGAAGATCGTTTATATTAATGCATTTCGTTTATTACTTTCTTTGTATTGTTACTTTCTTTTATGATATTATCATCTCTTGGTTTTGGAATACCCACCAATTAATTATTACTTTCTTTTAATTTAAGTCTTGTTTTATTTTGATGCATTTCATTTATGCTTAGTTCTAACATTTATTTCTTTATAAAGTCTTCCCATTTAATTGTTGTCTTCACTTTAATTATGAGTAGCTAAGTTTTTAGTTGGCTAATCCAAGGGAGACCTCCTCTTGGGTATGTCATTTCAACTCGTTGTCTTTCCTCCCTTTAGAGTCAAATGGTTCGGTTTGAGTTGATTTGGTATTCCCATTGGAATGAACCCTTTGGTTTAGCCAACACTTGTTTTCATTTTATTATCACAACTTAAACCACCACCAAATTCCAAAACAAAAAATGATTTTGCCATTTTCTTTAATAAAAATCACTTTTATGATGGTTTACTTCCTTCCCTGAGGAGACGACCTTGGAATACTTTTCCAAGTAAAACACAACCCACGAAAGTCTCCTTGCGATTGGGGAGCACTTTTGTTCACACACACACATTTCATTCATTCCATTTTCCTTGCCACATTGTCCTTTCTTTTGACACTATCCCTAGGGGAAGAAATCTTTTCTCCCCCAGCCATGCATTGCATAATTTGAGGGAGAGTAATTAGGAGTTATTTGAGGTAAGGTTTATTGGACAATCAGGAGGATAGCTACAGCTAATGATAAGTACAATAAAAGATAGTCTTGATCTTTGAGTAGTAGTTATCCCGATGTTTACTCCCCACGTGCGCTGGTTTTTCTGGACTCCTTGAACTTTGGACTGGGCTGAATCCATGTGCTGGACTTGACCTGCTTTGTAGCTGATTTGGGCTTACTCGATGGATTGGGCCTGACTTAGTTGGATTTGGCATCATCATTTGCCCCTTATGCCCAAGCCCAAGTTGTGAGGAAAGTGGTTGAGGGCATGAGTTAGCCTCTGGATAGATAAAGGCTCCTTGTTCCCCACGTGAGCCTCCTCATTTCTCCTATTCCACCGTTGGACACCCAGTGTGTTGTCACTGGTTTGGAGAGGAATCCATGTAAAAAAACCCCCTTTTTCCCCATTTAAGACCTTTCTCACATAGTTTCACAAGGTCACATAATAGACCCTGGAACCACCCATCTTCTTTAGTTTCCCATTGTATTTCAAGTTGGAATACACATTCTTCTTCACTCCTTAAATCACAGAGGGTTTCCCAAAGGAGATGGAGATGAGGATCTATGGAAGTGGTTCACAGTCGAAACCAGGCTCCGGTGATGTTTCGACAAGGTCTAGCGGTGACTGATTCCCATCCATGGCGACGCCCATCATTGGAGGTGAGGGCTAGCTCCATATGGACAACTCCGGGAGGGGATGCCATGCCCCAACTCAACGGGCCGCTGGATAGAAGAGAGAAGGGTGATGCCCTCGGCATACGCGATGCCAGATGCGTGCCAGTGGGCTGCGCTAGCAAGGGAGGTCAAGGCGACGCTAGCTAGGCTCAAGGCAAGGGTGAGTACAGTTCGGGCGACGACACACGATGCATAGACAATTTGGGCGTTGGTGTTGGATAGTTGGATGTAGGCATTGATAGAAGAGGGACCACTCACCGAAAGCTAGGTGGTGCCAAAGGTGGAGGTTCCAATTGCCTAAGCGATGCCACATGCGAAGAATTCCTAGGCGCTGACTTTGGTGGAAGGAGATTGAACGGTGACGGCAGGGTGGGAAACAAAGGTGCAGACAACTCCTTGTACATGTGGGGCGAAGTCAGCAAAGGAGATGAGGTAGTCAGTGTTGACTTTGGCCGTGTGGGCGATGCCAAGCAAGATATAGGAACTATCCACATGGGTAACGCCATGCCAGGCCTGGGCGACGCCAGCCTAGGCGCTGGTTGTGGCCTGGGTGACTCCAGCTTGGGCGCTGTAAGGGAGAATGGCTTTGCGGCTAGGGAAGCCCAGTAGGACAGGGACTCCAGACCTTGCGATCTTCTAGGCGGCGCTAGCTTTCGCAGTGAGCGACGTCCTGGCATGCTAGGCAGTAGTGCTTGGTGGAGTAGTAGACAATCATGAAAAAACGGTCAAACTTCGAATTACCATAACTTTACACTCGGTTGTCCGTCAAGGCAATTTTTTTTTGAATTTGGGTATTTTTTTTCAAGATCTACGACAATCAAACTGCCTAAATTTCCCAAAAAAATGCGAGCACCGATTTTTTCCAAAAAAAGTTTATTTTTCTCTGAATTTGAGTTTTAAACACAAATTTGTGGAAAAGTAGAATTTTCTCGTGTCTATTTTTTGTATTCATGACTACGTGAGGATTCATTTCACCTTACTTTGACGACATCCTTAGCGTGAGGTAAACCTTGGAGGCCAGAGGGAGATTGACGGCGGTGGGAATTTGGGCTCTTGCAGACAGTTGTCAAGCATCTAGGGGCATCAAGTTGGCATACTGGGATTTGCTAGAGAGGGAGACTATGTGGCTTACGGGTAGGTAGGAGGCATACCCACTTTCTCTAATCCTACTTTCTCCATAATGTTTTCTTGATGCTTGTTCTTTATATTGACCTTGTCTCTGATTACAAGCGCCTCTATTGATAGAGCGATGGTGGAGGCTCTCTATACTTCTAGGGTGGTATCTTCCCCTCCTCCCAAGGGTGAAGACCAATGCCCCTAGTGTCTCTCGACTGTCTGAGGGCCATGCCATATCCCGAGAGGCTAGATTAGAGGGAGGCCCCCCATTTTTTCTCAGTACACTACTCCTTCGGGTGTTGGGGTTAGTCCGGCCATTACTTCAAAAGTTGAGACTCCTGTACGGCCTTTCGTTGGGACTGGAGCTCCACGTTGTTGTCTTGATTCTAGCAGTGGTTCAAGGAACATTTTTGGGGGTTTGTGACTTCCGCGGATATCAGAGAGGTTGGCTCTCGAGGTCCAGAGGGCATTATCAATATCGCAATGA
Organism: Ilex asprella; assembly: GCA_023539305.1. Lineage (NCBI taxonomy): Eukaryota > Viridiplantae > Streptophyta > Magnoliopsida > Aquifoliales > Aquifoliaceae > Ilex > Ilex asprella. The sequence continues at coordinate 19,085,519 of CM042200.1, read as the reverse complement.
AGGAGTTTTCAATGGTTTTCCTTTATACTCAAATTTGATTTTGTACCCACCTCTTTTCCTTTATGTTCTGCTTTTTGAATGGTTATAGGTGGCTACTTATTTTTCCTGCCTTTTTTAAAGGATGAACAAGTTTGGAGAGACATCTAGGGATCTGAAAAAAGAGAGGCAGGCTTAGAGAGACTGTTGAGGAGCAGTTGAGGCTAGCTTATGAGAGAGTCGCGCCTCTTAAGGCCAAGCTTTTTGGATTCCCACAAGAAGGCTGCGAAGTTGGAGGCTGATAAGGACACTGCCTGCGTGAGAGTAGAGTCAGAGCTGCGAGCATCCTGTGAGAGGGCCGTAGGAGCTAAGGTTGAGCTACGTATAGCTCGGAAGAGGGCTTTCGTGGCAGAGGCTTATAAGGATACTACTTGGGTGAGAACAAAGTCAGAGCTGTGAGCATCCTGCGAGAGGGTCGTAGGAGCTGAGGCCGAGCAACATATAACTCAGAGAGAGGCTGTCATGGCAAATGAGGGATGCTGCTAAGAGGTCTATTGCAGACACCTTTATTGATGGTTATGAAGAGTTTAGGGGAAAAGGTCTCAACAGCTACCCGCTATTGATTTCTCTGGCTTTGTCCCATATGAGGCCCTAGTGACAGATGGTGACGAGGAGAGCCTTGATGATAGTGGCTCGGGGAGCAATGACTGATGTCGGTAGTATGACGAATTTTGTCTTATGTTTCTCTTTTTGTTGTTAGGTCATGTTCTAGTTGTTTACAAGCTTTATGGAATTAAAGAAAGACAGTTCTGGACACAATAATCTTTGCTAAGTTTTATTTCATAGTTAAAATAATAGATAACAAAATAAATCAATTGAAATGAAAAATGACAAATAAAATGAGAGCCACCGGCTTATACCCTGATAATATACTTTCAGGTGTTCAGCGTCCCATGGATAGGCCAAGGCTTTCCCGTTTCTAGTGTGCTATCATTCCTAGGGTCGAACACTTCCACTTAAAGGGCCTCTTGGGGTTTCTTGGTCCTCATAGAGGCCACATAGCATTCTCTGGCGGAGGCTTGGTCTCCTCTAACTTCTCTGATCCCATAGAGGGTTGGGAAATGAAGAACAAGGTGATAGGTGGACGTCACTGTCCTTAAGGTGTTGAGTGCAGGGCGTTTAAGTATGATGTTGTAGACAGAGGGGCAGTTTAGCACTTTGAAGTTTATCATGATGGTGGAGCTTCTTGGTGTTATCCTTATTTTGACTGGCAGGGTGATGGAACCCAAAGGATAAGCATTCTCACTCAAAAATCTGATGAGGGGGGTTTTAAAGGGTTGTAGTTTTTCCTGGCCTAGATGAAGGTTGTCATAGGCTGGTGTGAACAGGATGTCAGCAAAGCTCCCACTATCCACTAGAATTCTCTGACCCTGGTAATTGACTACCATCATGGTTAAGACTAGAGGGTCATCATGGGAGAATTGGATCCCCTCGAGGTCCTTGTTTGAGAACTAAATGACTTCTTCTTTCTCATATCAAGGCGTCTTCATTATGCGATGACCACTTGGCTCCACCTGTTTAGCCGTCCTAGTATGCACTTTCCTGGCGAAATTAGAGTCACCTCCTCCTCCTAACCCTCTGGAGATCACCTGGATTTCTTCGAGGGTCTGTTGACGCTCTCTACCATCCTGGTTTCTATTAGGTGGATGGGGTTTGTCATCTGCTAGCAACGTATTACCATAATTGGCTACGCTGTATGAGCTCCTCGACCTACCTTTTAAGATCAAAGCAGGAATCAGTATCCTGGTCGTGGTCGCGGTGGAAGCGGCAATACTTGTTCGGGTTCTTACGGTTCGGGCCAGTCTTCTCCTTCCTTAGCTAGTGTATTGTAGGATCATCATGTATTTTAAACAGGATATGCTCCATCGAAGCATTGAGTGGCGTAAATGCTTCCCGCTCTCTCAGAGGTGGGGGACCAAGGCTGTCATTGACAGAGACTCTCTCTGTCATATTGTTCTTGTTCTCTACTTCTCTCCTATCTTCGTGGGTATCTTTTCTCTTCTCGTCCCCGCGGGAGGACTCACCTCATCTAGCTTTGGTGACGTCCTTGGCATTCATGTACTTTTGTGCCCCTGACAATAACTCATACATGCTAGATGATAGCTTCTTTAAGACGGAGAACATGAAACTGGAAGGGTGCAGACCCGCAATAAAGGTGACCATGGTCATCTTGTCGACTCCTCGATCTAGAGAGCATCCTCATTAAAACTCGTGAGGTAACTCCTTAGACTTTCATCCCGATCCTACTTAATGGTTAATAGGTGGGTAACTGGCTTCTAGTGTCGGCGTCCCCCAATGAAGTAGAAGACGAAAAACTTACTTAACTCTGCAAGGAGTGGATGGAAGATGGCTTGAGCTTTGTGAACCACTATCGTGCAGATCCTTAAAGGTAGTAGGGAAGCCTCTGCACATGATCTCAATGCAACTACAACTATACAAAATATAGTCAAATAGATCAATTTATCAATTTATTCGAGTGTAAATCAAAATGATCAATTTATGCAGTCAAAGATTTTTCACTGTAGCAAACAGACAAGACTTACAACCAGATAGTGACTTATTATTTACCAATAACAATCAATCTCTTAAACATGAATATTTTCAATTCAACCCCAGTATAAATTATAAAATTGTATTTATATAATAGTAATTCGGGTTCGAGATTAACCCTCAGGTTCGAGGGGGCAACCCGAGCCCAATCCAAATTGAATTCGGGTTGAAATTTTTTGACACAAGCCCAACCCAAGTATTAAAAACCCTATCCCAAGCCCTAATTTTTTTGGGTTGGGCTCGGGTTGAAATCGGGTTGCCCAACCCAAGTTGTACCCTAGTTAGTACGCCTTAACACATAATCCACTATCTTTGGTGTCTATGTTTTGATGGCATTGAGGGCATCGCCAAGTTGGTTTTGCACATCCTCAATCTTTTTGTCTCATTGGTTGGAGAAATCCTCAGTTGAATCATTATAGTAACTCTCATGATTCGCTTATTGGTTCTCCCCTTCATCCTCTTGATCGGGATGTTCGGCAGTCCTTCAGGGATGATAGCTATAGCTAAGGATAAGTACAATTCAAGATAATCTTGATCTTCAAGTAGTAATTATCTTGGTATTTACTCCCCACGTGCACTGATCTTTTTGGACTCCTTGAACTTTGGACTAGGCTGAATGCATGAGCTGAGCTTGACCTGTATTGTAGCTAATTTGGGCTTACTCCATGGATTGAGCCTGATCTAGTTGAATCTGGGCTCATCATTTGCCCTTATGCCCCAAGCCCCAGTTGTGAGGAAGGGGGTTGAGGGCAAGAGTGAGCCTCTGGATAGATAAGGGTTCCTTGTTCTCCTCGGGATCCCCTTCATTTCTCCTGTTCCACCGCTGGGCACCCAAAAAACCCCCCATTTTCCCCATTTCGGGCATTTCTCACAGGGTTTCACAAGGTCACACAAATAGACCCCGAAACCACCCATCTTCCTTAGTTTCCCATTGTATTTCAGGCTAGACTACACATTTCTCTTCATTCCATAAAATCACAGAGGGTTTACCAAAGGAGATAGAGACAGGGATCGGTGGAAGTGGATCACCGCCGAAGCCAAGCTCCACTAATGTTTCAGCGAGGTTTAGCGGATACTCATGCCTTGTAACACCCCGTATTTTCTTTTTATATATTTGTATAGATATATACATAATAAAATATTATTGTGAATGTGTGGATATGTATAATAAGATAAGGATAAACCATATAGATTTTTAATACTAGGATAAATACTAGAGACGCACATTGATTGACAAGTTTGAGTTTTAAAGACGTTGAAACATGAAAATGGGGATTAGATGAATTTCTAAATACTTTTAGGTCAAGATAAGGTTTCCATTGAATCCGGAAGGTCGAAAAACCTTGGGAAAGGTAATAGGAAGTGCATTGGAAACTTGGAGTACCGGTACCCCGATTCCAGAAGATTTTTGGTACCGGTACTGGATACCGGTACCCCGATTCCAGAAGGTTTGTAGTACCGGTACTGGGTACCGGTACTCCGATTCCAGAAGGTTTGTAGTACCGGTACTGGGTACCGGTACTATATGGTACCGGTACCGGTACCGGGTACCGGTACACCCGATAAAAATCTGAATGTTTTAAATCGCGACGTTGGTCCGACTTTTGGGCCTATAAATACTTTAGGCCACCTCCTTAGTCGTCCATACCTCATTCTAAACCCTAGATACCTGGAGAGAGAAAGAGAGAACTCAAGATCAAAGAGAAAAAAACAAGAGATTAAGGGTATATTCAAGAATCCAAGCCCTAGTTCTTCAAGGTTTAAGTAGGGGTTTTCTTCCATTTTCATTCAATGATGCTAGGGTTATTATATATGTACATTTTGACTCTAAGTAGTATATATTTGTTATGGATTCATTGATTCTTAGTCTTGACACAAACATATACATGATTTGAACAAAATAATGCTTTGAAATTCATCAAACCCTAGTTTTTGGGGGAAATATGGATTTTTCTCTATATCTTCACATCACCTTGATTTCTAAAATTCTAGAACTTTGTGTTGGGTAGTAAAATGATTGTATTGATGATCTCATGCTTATTTCCTTACACTTGCCTCTTGTAACATGAATTGCGAAACGAGTATGAATTCTTAAATTGTTCTATTATGTATCTTGCTTGTGAAAATTGGGAAAAATCATGGAATTTTCTTGTATATGAGGTTGAGTATATTGTTGGTATGTCACTCTTGTTTATGGTGTTGTGAGGGACTTGGATTACCTTCGAAAACTGCCGTAGAGCATTAGAGGTTAGTCTATCCCAATGGGGGATGAGATGGTTGCCTAATGCTCGTAGTGGATCATTGTTGTGACAATGACCACTATTGTTCACGGATACCCGGGAAAAGGGTTAGTATACTAGACACCTTGGAAGGATTTCGTCAATGCCGTATGAGACGGTACACGCCCTTCCTAAATTGGCCTGTGATTGTGATTGTATATGGGTGAACGAGGTAGAATCGTTGGGTAGATTCATGAGAAGCGACAGCCTACTTGAGTGGTACCACATAGAAATTATTGTTCATTGTACCAGATATTATTTCTCCAAGAGTTTCGGGTAGTATGGGATGCCGCGATAACTTGTGAAAATGGTATATGGTGGATTGAATTATGTTGAAAAGTATTTCCAATTAAAGTTGACTTTATTCTCTTTCAATTCCTTATTATTATACAAACTTGAGATCTCTTTTAAAATGTCCTTATTTTCTTTCAAATTTCATCAATATGTATGTTCGAAATGTGACCTACCTATTTTGCTTGATTTCAAAACCTTGAATGGGTTTGGAAGGATTTTCCTACAGAGTCTTGTACTCACCCCTTACCTACAAACATTTCAGATTTTACTCATGAGGAGGAGGTAGGACTCGAGGAGCCCGTACCCTGGGAGATTCAGCACGACGGGAGTGTGGATCCCGGGGAGGACTCTTAGCTGGACCCCATATTTTGTTCTAGACTAGGGTATTATTTTGAAACATTGTGTAGCCTAGTTTAGTTTGTATTTTCGCTGCAAGACTTACTTTGATATTCTTTTGGAGATGTAAATGCCATTGTTAGGCATATTCTTTTGGATATTATTGTATATGCCTGAATGGTGAAGTAAATTCTTTTTGGATATGAAGTTATGTAGTTGCTCTCATGATTGTAAATGGTTATTGAATGTAATGCCGTCCAGGGTGGTATTTGGGGCGTTACATGCCTATCCATGGCGACACCAATCCTTGGAGGTGAGGGCCAACTTCATATGGGTAGCTCCAGAGGGGATACCAAGCCCTAACTTAATGGGCCGTTGGACAGAAGTGAGCAGGGCGACACCAGGTGCGTGCCAGTTGGTGGCGCCAGAAAGGGAGGTGAAGACGACACTAACCAGGTGCAAGGCAAGGATGAGCACAAGTCAGGCGATGACACATGATGCATTGATGATTTGGGCGTTGGTGCTGGATAACGGGATGTAGGCATCGATGGAACATGGACCACTCACAGACAACTAGGTGGCGCCAAAGGTGGAAGGGCCAATAGCCCAGGAGATGCCATAAACAAAGAATTCATAGTCGCTGGCACTAGTGGAAGGAGATTGAATGGTGACGGCAAGGTGGGAAACAAAGGTATAGACAACTTCTTGGGTATGTTAGGCAACGTTAGCAGAGGAGAGGAGGAAGTCAGTGCTGATTGTTGGTCGTGTGGGCGACGCCAAGCAAGGCACAAGAGCTAACTATATGGCGACGCCAGCCTGGGCGTTGCGAGGGAGAATGGCTCTACAACCAGGGAAGCCCAACATGAAAGGGGTGCAAGAGCTTGCAAGCTTCTAGGTGGTGCTAGCCTTCGCGATGAGTGACATCCTAGCATATTGGGCAGTAGTACTTGGTGGAGTAGTAGACAATCATGAAAAAACGATCAAACTTCGAGCGACCATAACTTTTCACTTGGTTGTCCATTTGAGGAATACGAGTATTTTTTCAAGATCTACGAAAATCAAACTGCCTAAATTTCCCCAAAAAATGCAGGCACTTAATTTCTTCAAAAAATGCTTCTTTTTCTCGTGTCTATTTTATCTATTCCTGACTATGTGAGGACTCCGCTCGCCTTGCTTTGACGACATCCTCAACGTAAGGTAAACCATGGAAGCCAGAGAAAACTGACGGCGGTGGGAAATTGGGCTCTAGCAGACAATTATCAGGCGTCCATGGGTGACAGGTTGACGTACTGGGTTTTGCCAGAGAGGGAGACTATGATGGCTTTTGGCTAGGTAGGAGGCAAACCCGTTTTTTCCTTAATGTTTTCTTGATGTTGATTTTTTTATATTAATCTTGTCTTTGATTATAGGTGGCCCTGTTGATAGAGACATGATGGAGGCTCTCTATGCTTCTAGGGTGGCGTCTTCCCCTCCTCCCAAAAGGGCAAAGACCAATGCCCCTAGTGTCTCTCGATGGACAGAGGGCCATGTTATATCCCAAGAGGCTATATTAGAGGGTGCCCCCATTTTTTCTTAGTACACAACTCATTTGATTGTTGGGATTAGTCTGACCACTACTTCGGGAGTTGATACTCCTGTGCGACCTTTCGTCAGGACGGCAGCTCCACATTGTTGTCCTGTATCTAGCAATGGTTTAATGTCTATGCTGTAGGACATGAATCTAGACAAGGAGCGGTTTTGAGGGTTTATGACTGCCATAGATATTAGAGAGGTTGGCTTTCTAGGGCATTGTCAATACTGCGATGGAGGGGTTTTCCATTGTTTGTCTTTTTACTTAACTTTGATTTTGTGTCCACCTTATTTCCTTCATGTTCTGCTTTTTGAATTCTTGTAGGTGGCTGCTACTTTTCTCTAACTTTCTTCAAGGACGATCAAACTTGGAGAGGCATCTAAGGATCTGAAAAAAGAGAGGCATGCTTCGAGAGACTATTAAGGAGAAGTTGAGACTAGCTTATAAGAGAGTTGCGCCTCTGGAGGTCGGGGTTTTTGGAGTCCTACGAAAGGGCTGTGAAGCTAGAGGCTAATAAGGAGATTGCTTGCATGTGAGCAAAGTCAGAGCTGCGAGTGTCCCATGAGAAGACTGTATGAGCTGTAGTCGAGCTACATATAGCTCGGGAGAGGGCTACTGTGGTAGAGGCTTATAAGGAGATTGTTGCGCTAGAGCAGAGTCAAAGTTATGAGCATCCTACGAGAAGGCCGTAGGAGTTGAGGCTGAGCTACGTATAGCTCGAGAGAGAGTTGTCGTGGCAGAGACTCATTCAATTGAGATGGAGATGAGGAGGGAGGATGCTTAGAGGGCCGTTGCTAACGCCTTTAATGATGGTTATGAAGATTTTAGGTGAAAGGTCTCAACAGCTTTTCCTACTATTGATTTCTCTAGCTTTATACCATATGAGGCCCAAGGAAAAGATGGTGATGGGAGAGCCTTGTTGGGAGTGGCTCGGGGAGTAGTGACTGATGTCGGGAGTATGATGACTTTTGTCTTTTGTTTCTCTTTTTATTGTTAGGTCATGTTCTAGCTGTTTACAAGCTTTGTGGAATGAAAGAGAGACAGTTCTACACACAATAGTCTTTGTAAAGTTTTATTTCATAGTTAAAATAATAGATAATAAAATATATCAACTGAAATGACAAATGACAAATAAAATGAGAGCCACCGACTTGTATTCTGATAGTATATCTTCAGGTATTCTATGTCCCATGGATGGGCCAAGGCTTCCCCATTTTTAGTGTGCTATCATCCCTAGGATAGAACACTTCCACTTAGAGGACTTCTTGGGGTTTCTTGGTCCTCGTAGAGGCCACGTCGCATTCTCTGGCAGAGACTTGGTCTCCTTTAACTTCTTCGATCCCACAGAGGGTTGGGAAACGAAAAATAAGGTGATAGGTGGATGGCACTATCCTTAAGTTATTGAGTGTAGGGCGTCAAAGTACGATATTATAGGTAGATGGACAGTTTAGCACTATGAAGTTTACCAAGATGGTGGAGTTTCTTGTTGTTTTTGGTGCTATCCTAGCTATGACTAGTAGGGTGATGGAACCCAAAGGATAAGCTTTCTCACCCCAAAAATATGACGAGGGGCGTTTAAATAGGCTGTAATCTTTCCCTACCTAGATGAAAGCTGTCATAGGCTAGTGCAAATAGGATATCGACAAAGCTGTTACTGTGCACCATAATTTTCTTAACCTGGTAGTTGGTTATCATCATGGTTAAGACCAAAGGGTCATCATGGGGGAATTGGATCCCCTCGAGGTCCCTATTAACATGTTGACTTCTTCCCCATTCGGGGCGTCTTCATAAGGGAGGCCCACTTGGCATCGCCTGTCTAACCCTCTTGGCATGCACCTTGCTAGCGGAGTTGGAGTCACATCTTCCTCCTAATCCTCCGGAGATAATATGGATATCTTCGAGGGGATGCTGACACTCTCTATCATCTTGGTTTCTATTTGGCGACAGGTGCTTGTCCTCTTCCAGCAATGAACTTCCATATCTAGCCACGTTGGATGAGCTACTTGATCTATCTTTTAAGATCAAAGTAGTCATCAGTATCATGGTCGTGGTGGAAGCGACAGTACTTGTTCTAGTGGTCTTCATTTTTCCTGGCTAGTGTATTATAGGATCGTCCTATATTTGGAACATGATATGCTCCACTGAAACATTGGGCAACGTAAAGGCTTGCCGTTCTCTCAGAGGTGAGGGACCAAGGTGGTCCTTGCTAGAGACCATCTCTGTCCTATTCTTCTTGTTCTTTGCTTCTCTCACGTCTTTGCGGGTATCTTTTCTCTTCTCGCCCCTGTGGGAGGACTCACCTCGCCTAGGATTGGTGTCATACTCGGCGTTAATATGCTTTTGTGCCATGGACAGAAGCTCAGACATGTTGGATGGTGGCTTCTATAAGACAGAGAACATGAAACTAGAGGAGCGTAAACCCGTAATAAAAGCAACCATTGTCACCTTGTTAGATCCTCGATCTGGGGAGCCTCCTTATTAAAATGAGTGAGGTAATTTTTTAGACTTTCATCCCGATCCTGTTTGATGGTGAGCAAGTGGATAACTGACTTCTGGTGTTGGCGTCCCACATTGAAGTGGGAGACGAAAGACTTGATTAACTCTGCAAAGGAATGGATGAAGAAGGCTTGCGAGGCACCTGGGTGCTGGGGGGGACACTTTGGTGAAGGACGCCAGGATGTTGCATGGGGGCACCCTGGCACTAGGTGCCATATTGGGGGTGATAGAGGTGAAAAAGTGTGGAACCTCTCCAATCGGAGGGAGTGCAGCTCCTCCTGCTTACTGGGGGTCGACGCCTCCTAAGGCGAATATCAGTTGGAGAATTTTCTTGTTTTGACTCACCAGTAACTGCATGGTCTCCAAAAGCTGTTGCCTGACCACAAGATTCTTCGCTATTGATGGTTCCGCTAGTGGAGGCAAAGGCGGAGCCTCCTCATGACGAGTCGGGTCGTTATCCTCTGATTGTTGATTCATTGACCTGATTATGATTGCCATGGATTTGACAGAAACTAGAAAGGTCGTAGAAAACTCAATCGATTCCCATAGATGATGTCAAACTGATGATGCACAAAAGTGGATTTATGCCCAATCAATAGTCAAGTAATTAATATGGGTAATAAATGCAGTAAACATAAAGGTGAGATTAGCATAGATAACACACAGATATAGAGTGGTTCGGTCAGGGTGACCTACTACACTTTGAAGACGATAATGGTGGCTGGAGGACTTTAATGATAAAGTAGTTGAGGGGAGAGCATGAGTAAGCTCTAGGTGTGGTGAGGTAGCTATGAGAGAGATATAGTTGTGTGTGAGATGTAGAGATCTGTCTCTCATGTGTAGAGGACTTACAATTTCTAGGCACAAAACCTTAGTTGAGACGGTGGTGTGAATGAATATGTATCTAGTCCTTTGGGGAGGATAGCTACAGCTAAGGATAAGTACAATTAAAGATAGTATTTAACTTCAAGTAGTAGTTATTCCAGTGTTTGCTCTCCATGTGCGCTGATCTTCCTAGACTCCTTCAACTTTAGACTGGGCTTCACCGAGTTGGATTTGGCTTCATCAGTTTGTTTGTTTATATCGATACTTGCGAAAAATTCGAAAACCACTACAATGGGGCGGTTGGTCGGGCTCCTGGGGGTAGCTATGAGGTAGGAACAAAAATAGTGCAAGTGAAACACTATCCTTCCCCAACAAGGGGATCTTTGATATTGTCATTGGCTTAATACATAAAGAATGGCATATAAGTCAGACACTTGTGTCTGTCGATGAGAGGATACGTAATACCTAGGGGCTTGTTTGATAATCATTTCATTTTTAGTTTTGTAACTTTTAATTTTTAGTTTTTTTGTGAAAATTGAAAATAATAGCATGTTAGGTAATAATTATTTTTTATATATTTTTGTGAATTGGGAAATAATTTTTGTTTTAATATTTTTTGTTTAAAAGTGAAAATGTTATCAAAAAGCATTTGAATTGGTGGTGACATAGGGCTTGGGTGCCCCTAATACTATGCCTTCCATTCCAATCACCAAAGAAAAAAAAGAAAAGAAAACCATTGTTGTTGATGGTGTGTGTTGCACAATTGAGTAGAACTTATGATATTTAAAGATTAGCGGTCACTGAATGGCTCAATCAGAGTTCCTAGGCTCTTAAGAATTGAATAAGGGAAGTGGAGATTTTTGCATCGAGAGTTTATAGTGGTTCATCAGCTCAGGAGCTTGGCTAATCCACTCTGAAGGAAGTCTCTTGCTCCTGAGGATGATATTAATGATAAAAAGGGGAGAGATTACACATGGTATTTTCTTAGGCTAGTTACTTGTTTCCTATTGTGAGGAATATGTCTCTTATTTATTGTCTTCAGAGAGTTTATAGTTGCTTGTTTCCTATTGTTGATTTAGGACGGTGTAAAGGAGCTACATGAACTTGTCCCAAATGGAGCAAAAGTGAGTGTTTTTTCCTGGGTTGGGTTTGTTGCGGCTCACATTTAATATGATATAATTGCTATCTCTCACACTCACCCATTCTTGGATAATAATTTTCCTTTTCTTTCTTGTATATACAGTGTAACTTTGATGGTCTTTTAGATCGAACCATAAAGCATATGGAGTTCTTGAGAAGTGTTACTGGCCAGTCTTATAAGTTGAGGTAGTCGGTTCATCAAGAAGTGAATGATTGTAGTCGAAATTATGTACAATTTTAATGTATTTATGGTTCATATTTATCGAGATCATTTCCTCAGCAAGTCATTTTGTGTCAGGTGTATGAAACTAGACATTTTAATTTTCTAAAAATCTGTGGATAATTTTCTATGTGCTTTGGCACAATACTGATGGTATATCAGCATATGAAGGCATGTGACGAAATCACTTGTAGCATTTTGATGACACCTAGAAGAAATTGCAAGGTTGAGCTCGGGAATTGAGGTCAAATAGGGAGCTCAACCAAAGTGACTTGAGCTCAAAGGTCCTAGTCTTGGACCTCCTCGACCTGCAACCTAAAGAAAATGCAGGGAAGATAGTTGGCAACCACAACGCATCTCCTTAATGACAGTATGCATCAATCTAGCCGCAAGATCCTTAGCCACCACAACAATTGCCTAGAATCGTGCAACACGTTGCTAAAGAATGGCGAATATCTCGCTATAGAGCCCATAGAATTAGGAATTAGGCTATAAATACTGTGCAAAGACCTCCTTACGGGGCAAGCATTCAAAATTGTATCAAGAATATTGTAATCCTCCAAAATGAAATCTTTGAATATAGAACCAAGAGCAAGAGACTCCATTAAAGAGTGGATTAGCCGAGCTCCCCTCTCACAGCCACAATATCCCAGATCCTATACGAGGTGCAGAACAAGAAATTCCTAAGGTGGCCACCTCGAATGAAGGCAAACCCAGGAAAAAGAGATCTAACCAAGTACTATGAGTACCACTGGGATCTTGGCCATATTACTGATAATTGTATCCAGCTAAAAAAGGAGATTGAGTTCCTAATTTAGAGAAGACAACTACATCGTTTTGTAGCACATGACAATCAAAATCGAGCTCAGCCACCTCTAACACTTCAATAGCAAGTCCTAGCACAACATCAACAGCCTTTAGCGGGGATCAGGGTGATATCCATAGGATTCGCTGGAGGTGGGGAGTCCAGCTCAGCCAAGAAGGCTCACCTTCTCAAATTCAAATTTGGAAGGATATCAGCATCCCCATGACGCCCCTTGGTAGTTAGGGTCATTGTTGCAAACAGAATCGTCCATCGAGTCCTAATTGATCATGGGAGCTCTGTAAACATCATTTTTGCATCTGATTTTGACAAGATGGACATGGAGATAAACTAGAACCAGTAAGCGCTCATCTATTGTGATTCTCGGGGGAGAGGGTGTTACCTCTAGGATTGATTCTACTGGTGCTCACCATAGGAGATCCACCCTGCCAAACCACCATCACCGTAAGGTTTCTAGTGGTCGATGTACCCTCAGCATGCAACATCTTGTTGGGAAGGCCATCGCTCAATGCCATGAAGGCTATTCCTTCAGCTTACGACCTCATCATGAAGTTTCCCACGAAAAATGGAGTATGAGTGGTTCGAGGAGACCAGCGTGTAGCATGGGAGTGTTACATGATATATATGAAAAGGAAAGAGGTTGAGGACATTCAGATGGACAAGCTCGATATGAGGGATGAGCTAGAAACTACGCCAGCACCATCAGAGGAACTAAAGCCTATCCAACTTGACGAGTAGTCAGAGCATCTAGTGTATGTGGGATCTAAGTTGAGCAAGGAAATTAAAGATCTCATAATCCAGTTTCTAAGAAAAAATAAGGAAGTATTTGCTTGGAAATAAGAAGATATGAAAGGAATTGACCCGTCAGTCATCACACACAAGCTCAGTGTGAATCCATCCTGTAAACCTGTCAAGCAGAAACGAAGGAGTTTTGCCCCCGAGTGCCAAAAAGTAATTAATGAGGAAGTCAAAAAATTCCTTCACGCCAAAGCCATCAGAGAAGTAGACTACCCAACTTGATTGGCAAATGTTGTTCTTGCAAAAAAAACCAACGGCAAGTGGTGCATCTGCATCGACTTTACTGACCTCATTCACGTTTGCCCTAAGGACAGTTTTTCCCTACCACGAATCGATCTAATCATAGATGCCACAGTCAGGCACGAGCTCCTTAGCTTTATGGATGCTTTTTCTGGATATAACCAAATCAAAATGGATCGAAGTGACCAAGAGAAGACCTCATTTGTAACAGAGCAAGGGACATACTACTACCAATTTATGCCCTTCAAACTGAAGAATGCTAGAGCCACTTACAAGCGTCTGGTAAAATGAATGTTCTAAAATAAAATCGGAAGATATATGGAGGTATACATCGATGATATGCTGGTGAAATCACTGGAAGCCGAACTCCAAATCGGACACCTTGAAGAAATGTTCTAGGTCCTCAAGGAATACCAAATGAAGCTTAACCCCACCAAGTGTGCGTTTGGGGTTTTTGCTAGGAAATTTTTGGGTTTTATAATCAAGAATAGGGGAATCGAAGCCAACCCCGAAAAGGTCAAAGCAATACTAGACATGCAGCCTCCTTCCAGCACTAGGGAGGTTCAACGCCTTAGAGGAAGAATCGCAACTTTGAGTCGCTTTGTGTCCCGACCAACAGACAAATGTCAGCCTTTCTTCCAAACCTTAAAAAAAGGCTTCTAGTGGGACACCAGATGTGAAAACGCATTTGAAGCCCTTAAAAGTTATTTAAGCTCGCCCCCAGTTCTCGTGAGCCCTCTAGAAGGAGAGGTGCTTACCTTCTACCTCGTTGTTTCAGATTTCTCGACCAGTATAGTGTTGGTGAGAGAATGAGACATAGCTCTACAACCTGTTTACTACTATAGTAGAGCTCTGAGGGGGGCAGATGAGAGATATCCAAAACTCGTCTTGGCTTTGGTTACCGTTGTAAGAAGGCCCAAACCATATTTTTAGGATCACACCATTAAGGTCCAGACAAAACAGCCAATGAAGCAAGTTTTACACAAACCATAATCTTCAGGGAGGTTAGTCAAATGAGCCATAGAACTCAGCGAGTTCGATATTAGGTACAAACCCAGAGTAGCATTCAAGGGAAAAATCTTGGCAGATTTCATCGCAAAGTTTACGATGGTCCCAGAAGCACATATGGAAGCAACTCAGTTGGTACTTGATCTCCCCACCTGGAAACTTTTAGTAAACGAAGCTACTAATGCTCAAGGAAGTGGTGCATGATTTATTCTGACCTCCCCAGATGGAATAGATGTCGAATATGCCCTCAGATTCGAATTGAAAGCCTCAAATAATGAAGCAGAATATGAAGCCATCATTGCTGCACTCAATTTGGCTTACTCAATGGAGTAAAAGTAGCTTGAGATTTACAACGACTCCCAATTCGTAGTGAAACCGATAGAAGAAACTTATGAGGCTAAAAGAGAAAGGATGATCTTGTACCTCAAAAAGGTACATGAATTAATCAAAAAATTCGTACGAGTCAAGGTCAAACATGTTCCCAAAACTGAGAATTCACGAGTAAATGCGTTGGCAAGGTTGGCTACGACTTCCCAGGAAAACTTAGAGAGGTTAGCACTAGTCGAACACCTAGTTGAACCGTCTATAAGTCATGAAGATGAAGAAGTGCTACCTGTATTGGTCCCGCCGAGTTGGATGAACCCAATCAGAGAATACCTAAAGAATGGGACATTACCAAGAGATCCTATGGAAGCCGTAAAGCTAAGAGTCAGGTCATCCAGGTTCACAATTTTGCAAGACAATATATACAAACGTGGGTTTTCGGCACCGCTCCTTAAATGCGTGGGAAAAGAAGACGCTAATTACATACTCAGGAAAATTCACGAAGAAATCTATGGCAACCACATCGGATCACAAGCCCTGGCGGGAAAGGCACTAAGACAAGGGTACTTATGGCCTACTATGATCAAAGACGCCACATATATGATCAAAAGATGTAAAGTTTTCCAGATACACGTCAACATCCCTCATTGTCCACTAGAGCTCCTTACCTCGGTGGTAAGTCCGTGGTCATTCCCGTAATGGGGTCTGGATATACTTGGACCCCTTCCCATTAGTACTGGGTAGTCTAAGTTCGCAATTATTATGGTAGATTACTTTACCATATGGGCAGTGGTCGAGCCCTTGGCAACAATCGTAGAGTAGAAGGTCCAAAACTTTCACTTGAAAATCTATATTTTGTAGGTTTGAAATACCTAGGGCAATCGTCTTTGACAATAAAAAAAAATTCGACAACCCTAGGTTCAAGAAATTTTGTCCAAATCTGGGGATAAAGAATTATTATTCAGCTTTAGCTCACCCACAATCCAATGGGCAAGCAGAGGTGATCATCCAGACTGTAAAGGCCACTTTAAAGACAAAACTTGAAGCTTTGAAGGGGAAGTGGGTAGAACACATCCCAGAAGTGTTGTGGGCTTACAGAACCCCAACCAAGTCAACAACTTAGGAAACACCATTCGTTTTGAAATTTGGGACTGAAGCAGTGGTGCCGGTGGAGGTCGGTATACCTTCCCCCAGGATTGATATTTCAAAGCCCGAGCATAATGACGAGTCACTCTTGTTAAATCTTGAACTCTACGAAAAAAAGGGACAAGGCCTTGCAGTGTATCAAGAGCTATCAAAGAAAAACAGCCAGTTATTATAATAAGAGGATCAGACACAGAGGCTTTAAAGTTGGAGATCTGGTACTCAGAAGACTCTTGCCGGCGAGGAAAGATCCCGCACGTGGGAAGTTAGGACCCAATTGGGACGAACCCTATATTGTTTCAAGAGTAATCAGACTGGAGAACTACGAGTTGCAAATAGAAGAGGGAAAAATCCAGCACCACTCCTGGAATGCTGAGCATTTGAAAAGGTTTTTTCAATGAGTTTCTCTTATAAGAAAGCTGTCTTCAATAAAACTGCAAGTTTTTAGCCTCATCCCAGTGTGACTTCATCGAGCAGCTAAAAAGCAAACCATGAGCTCTTCAGCTCATAAATAAATGATGAACTCTTCAGCTCATAAATTAATGATGAGTTTTTCAGCTCATAAATAAACGATGGGCCCTTCAGCTCATAAATAAACGATGGGCTCTTCAGCTCATAAATAAACGATGGGCTCTTCAGCTCATAAATAAATGATGGGCTCTTTAGCTCATAAATAAACGATGAACTCTTCAGCTCATAAGCAAACGATGAGCTCTTCAGCTCATAAATTAACGATGAGCTCTTCAACTCATAAATTAACGATGAACTCCTCAGCTTATAAATCAACGATGAGTTCCTCGACTCATAAGAAAATAGGAAAGCAACCACACGATCAACAAGAAAATTGCAACCAAACAAAGGAGAATTTCAATAAGAAAAGCAGGAAAAAAATGAGTCTTCTTTTTATTTCTATTATGAAGTACAAAATAAAGAAGAAAAGTCCTAGTCTCCCTTGAGTCTTCTTTTCAGCTCAGCAACCTTCTCTTCTGAGGAAACATTTGCTGCTCGCAGACGTGTGTTCTCTTCCTTCAGTTTGTCACGCTTTTTCTGTTCCACGGTGAGCATCTTCAAAAGCTTCATCTTGGCATCAGAAAAAAAAATCTCACCAAAGGAAGGGCTCGATAACGGATAAGAAGAGTCACTCCTCTTACACTTTTTGGAAGACGTAGCAACGCCTTCATCTTCATTTGATTTCGTAGGGGAGGAATCAGAAGAAATTGGGAAGGAGGCAAACTCCAGAGTGGCAGCCGCAACACTAAACAAGAAGAGGTTCTCTAGCGTAACGAGCTTTGAAAAAGAAACAGACTCAACATGAGCCACATGTTCAACCCTCAACAGCTCAGCCGGGGTTATATTGGGGACACCTGCATAGAAGCAACACTATTAGAACCAACTTCAACTACTCACAAATTGTAACAAACATACTAGGAGAATCTACCTTTGTAAGAAAAATGAGCCCATTAGCAAGGGACTCGAAAGTATGGGCTCTGTTGCTCTATTAACCTCCAAGAGTCCCTAGAGATAAAGAAAAAATGTTGAGTCCATCTTTCTTAAGAGGAGGGAATGTCTAGGACCAGCGGAGGCTCGAAGAAGCGTCTCCATCTAAAGTTGCTGAAGCAAGGGAGCTCGTCCTCTTCAAGCTCATAAAAATAAAGGAACTTGGCAACAGTGGGGAACTCACTATTACTGTGCAAATGCCAGAAAAGAAAAAAGCTAGTCAATGTGCCCCACCCTCTAGGGAAAAGGCGAGAAGGACACAAGCCGTAGTAGGCAAGGATCCACCCAATGGAAGGATGGATGGGGATACGAAGGCCCCTCACAAAGGCGCCTTCAAAGAAACAAACCTCCCCCAGTGAAAGGAAGTTACATGGCTTATCAGGACTTGGGACTTGTAAGGGCAAGTCTGTAGGGAGATGAAACCCCCTCTTGATTCTATCCAAGTCTATGGAGGTTATTACTGAACGAATCAAGTAATGAGAATGCCATTTCAAGTCGATCCCAATGGAAGCTCGTTGTTTGAATAAAGAGGAAGAAGGGACAACCATCAGAAATTGCGGAAAAGACAGATATAGCGAGAGCCACTGACAACAAGGAAGCCCAATATTTTTTTTCCCAAAGATTACTGACAAGAAGAAATTTTAAGATTTGTAAGCAACAAGAAGTCTAAAGCCTTATGGAAACTTCAAGGAAATCCCAAGGTTTAAGGAGCAAAGGAACGCATGAAGGCGAAAAGATGGTCCCTTAAAATTCCAAAATTATAGCGGTGGTTACGTTTTTAGAAAGTGGTTGGACACACGCTATAGTAAGAAAGTCAGTGTTTAACCCTACTAGTTCTGCTCTGCTAGCTGATTGATTGATAAACGTTGTCCTTCCTAACCCCTCAACACCACCCTCAAATGTGTGTATGACTTATAGGACTAAGGGAGTGTCACTCTCTCTCGGGATGATGCAAGAGATTAGGCGACAATGGATGTGAATGGTGGGAAATGGATGAAAAAAATATGTGTGAAATGAAATGTGGAATGTGTACAAAAGTGCTCTCCAATCACAAGGAGTCTTTCGTGGTCGGTGTTTTACTTGGAATAGTATTTCAAGGTCGTCTCCTCAGGGAAGGAAAGGGAGTTTTGTGAAAGTGATTTTGCAAAAGTGAAAAGAAAGTGTAAAATCTTGTATTTGAGTTTTGTGTTTGGTTTGTAAATGAAAATGCAAGAAAACAAGTGTTGACTAATCCAACGGGTTCATTCCAATGGGAATACCAAGTCAAATTAAAGCCCTCCTCCGATCAAGCATGAATGAACGATTGATTTGGGAGAAGCTAGGGACGAGATTGGTGAGTCGCTAAGCATAAATCGTGACTATGCCTACGGAATATCAAAGGCTCACCAACTCATCCACTCTCAACCCGGTCAAACCGAACCATTTGACCCTAAAGGGAGGAATGAAAAAGAGTTAAAATGAAATCCCCAAGAGAAATCTCCCTTGGAGTAACCAACTTAAAACTAGCTATTCATATTAAAAGCAAAGACAAGCATAAAAGAAATGGACATGGAAAGGAAATGGAGCATGAAACTTAAACTAATGCAAGAAACTTAAACTAGGAAGACAAATCAAAAATACCCAATTTAAAGCATGAAAATGAAGAACTTAAAAGCATAACAATGGTGAAATATAAAGTACAAGGCTAAACTTGAAATGAACATGAAATAGATGAGATTAAAGTGCAAGGATTAAGTGCTTGGTGTTTTTTTTTCTGCTATTCCTAACTTACTAACATCTCCCACAATGTATGTATGATGTATGTGTGAGGGGGAGTGTCACTCTCACTTGTGACGATGTCAAAAGAAATGGCAAGGAGAAAATGAAATGGGATGAATGAAATGTGTGTGTGTGTGTGTGAACAAAAGTGCTCCTCAAGCGCAAAGAGTCTTTTGAGTATCGTGTTTTACTTGGAAAAGTATTCCAAAGTTGTCTCCTCAGGGAAGGAAGTGAACCATCATGAAGGTAATTTTTATTAAAGAAAATGGTGAAATCATTTTTATTTTGGAATTTGGTGATGGTTTAAGTTGTGATAATAAAATGAAAACAAGTGTTGGCTAATCCAAAAAGGTCATTCCAATGGGAATCTCAATTCAACTCGAAACCTTCATCTACTGGTGCATAGATGAACGATTGATTCGTGGGAAGCTAGGGACGAGAAGATGAAGATCCAAGCATAACCCGTGACAAGGCCTACTGGATATCAAAGACTCACAACCACATCCACTCTCAACCCAGTCAAACCGAATTATCGTACACCGAGAGGAGGAAAGACAACGAGTTGAAATGACATACCCAAGAGGAGGTCTCCCTTGGATTAGCCAACTAAAAGTTTAGCTACTCATGATTAAAGTTAAGACAACAAATAAATGAAAAGATATTATGAAGAAATAAATGTTAGAACTAAGCATAAACAAAATGCATCAATATAAACAATCTTCGACAAAGAATGAGTGAATCACGTTCCACCCTTCACGGCTTCGGTGAAGCTCTAGAAAAGTGGAAGAGTTTCACTCCTCTAAGGGAAGAAAGAAGTTTCAACGATGGAAGTAAAATAAAACAAGACTTAAATTAAAAGAAAGCAATAATTAACTGGTGGGTATTTCACAATCAAGAGATAATAACACAATAAAAGAAAGCAATACTACTTGGCGGGTATTCCACAACCAAGAGATGATAATATCATAAAAGAAAGTAACAATACAAAGAAAGTAATGCAAACTTGGAGGGTTTTCCACAACCAAGAGAAAAACTAGTAAGCATACAAAGAAAGTAATAACAACTTGGAGGGATGTCCACAACCAAGAACTCTAGCAAAAACTTATCTCTTACAAGCTATAAAGGGGTGGTATTTATAGGCAAAGCCTTTACAAACACTAAAAATTCCATTCACAAGCCCAAGAGATGACATTCACAAGTTTTTAAAAGTTGTCCTTTACAAGCTTCCAAAAGTTGTCATTCACATGTTTGAAAAAGAGGTCATTCACATGTTTACAAAAGATGCCATTCACATGCTTGCACAAGATGACATTTGAATTACTTTAATCTCTTTTTGTTTAGAGCTTTAATAATTGTCATATTAGAATTTGTAGCTTTGTCACATTTGGCTCCCCGGTAGTTTGTAGCTTTGACGCATAATACCCTGAAAAGAACAACAATTAATGCATTATCTCTAATTCACACACTAACCTTAATAGGTCAATTTTGATTAGTTTAACTTTGTTCAACTAACACAATTGACCTATTAACTTAATTAAATTATGCATTAATTAGGATTAATCATTAAGAATTACAAGAAGTTTAGAGCTTACAACATTTGAAAATGGAAAGGAAAAATAAAAACAAAATTACTATTCATTATCTTCTTCCTTGGAGCCTTCTATGTCTACTCCTAAGCTTAGGTAGCCACACTTGAAAATGCTGAATAATGTTGAATATATGGAGTGTGTGAGCCTTTCATTTTTGTGCAAGGTGGTCCCCCCAAGGTGTGTGCAGGCTTCCCATCAATGGGAGGTGAGATGATGGCCCTTGACAGGCTAAGGAAGAGCTAGCCTGCAACCCCATGTGCAGCCCATTCCTCTCCCATGCTTCATTAATGCCAAGTCTTCCAAATGTGTAAGGAAGGCATGCTCTTGTGTCAGAAAATGTTGGGGGGCAAGTGGGAGAAGTGTAGGTGGGACCCCCAAGCCTCAAAGTTGAGTTATAGGCTGTTTTTCGGCCAGAAGATTTGTGGTACCGATACTGTTTTTCTGCACTGGACCACCTTCGGTAGAAATGACATAACTCTTGATCTAACCGTTGGATTGAGCTGAAATTTTGACACGATACATAAGACATCCAGATCTACAACTTTCATATTTTAAAATTTTTCAGATTCTATGTAGATCATGGTAAAAATGGAGGAGAACCGAGGCAGTGCTTCCAAGTGATGTGGCAGCTTGTGCCTTTGCTCCAAAACACCAATACCTCCTTGATTTCTTCACTTTTAAACCTCCAATTCTTCATGTATTGTGTCCATGTCATTACCACACATCCAACATAGTTGCAAGTTCCTAAAATCCAACATTTAAGCTATCAAAATATACAACATCGAGAATTCAACATTATTCATAAAATAGGCTAACACTAAGTAATTAAATACAAAAGTTGAGTTATAATGAATGTAATGAGACCATGAAATGTGCAATATTATGTGCTCATCACTAGCTCAGCTCTACGAGCTCGTCTCAATTTACGAAGACCTTAGAATGCAAACAACACATTATGTGAAGTTAACTCAAGCCTAGAGGTCTTCAGCCCAGCCAGAAGCAGGGCTTAACAAATCATAAGCTCCACAAAATGTGCCCTCCGAAGTGAAGACCTCACTATTTCAGCTATCCAGCTTCCCCAATTTTAGCGACTCTACTTCAATAAGGACTAGGTTCTCCTCGAAGTTAGGGGAAAAGGGGAGCTCAGTGCAGCATAGTAATCATAAATATAGTAACACGGTTCAAGAGGCTAAGTGTATTTACATTCTTCAGAAGAAGCAAAGTAAAAAAAAGAATGGTAATTAAGTCTGTGAGTCGGGAGCAGAAGAAATATTTGACAGCCTGGTGGAAAGAACTACAGAAGGTTTAGGAACAGTTGAGGGAAGAAGGACCTCAGTAAGATCTAGTTCAGGGTCAGGGGCCTCGATTTCAGTTTGGGGCAGAGTCAACCTAGAAGCCTGAACCTCGAGGCCACCAGTGACATCACTAGAAGCAGGAACACTAACAGAAGCATCAGTAGGTGCCAGGGGCAGATCAACAACTCCAAAAATAGGATCAAGAACAAGGATTGCAGGAGTAACTGGAGTAGGGGAAACCTCCTGAGCCAAGACCTCGGCAGTAGAGGGGGGGAACCTCGGTGCCTTTAGGAGCAAGTTCAGAACCCATACTCCCTCTTCATGCCCATATAAGAACCTAAAGCCTAGAAGGCATCCTGGCTAGCCTTGACCAATCGGTTGTTTTCAAAGGTTAACTCCCCTTCGGTCCTTTTCTCTTCCTTGGTATATTTGAACTCAATAGGTCCTTTGCTCTTCCTTGGTATTTTTGAACTCCCTATCAGTTCTCCTAGCCCCATCTCCAATCTCCACCTTCTCGGCTTCCAAGTCCTTAATGATGGAAGTTTGCCTCTCTGCCTGAGCCTCCAAATCCTAAACCTGGGTTCTAAGGTCATTATTAGCAAAGGTTAACTCGGTAGCCTTGAGCTCGAATGCCTTAGAAGCGTTCGCTGAGCTTTCCAGAGCTTGGATCTGCTTCAGTAAATCACTGACGTGAATGGCCATCTAGGAATAAACACAACCTAAAAACTAAAGTTAGCACAAAGGAATGACGCAAGACAAAGATGAGATTTGAAGAACCAGAAAATTACCAAAGTTGCACCAAACAGGACAGCAGAAATGGAATACCCAAGGGGCATAGTTATAACCCTTTGAATATCAGATTCAGGGATAATAGAGGCAATGACCTTTGTTACACGTTTCACGTTGTTCATGAGGGAGCCCTTCTTTCAACTTTGGGGTGCTTTCCTTTCTCAGTCTTGGAAGGGAGAAATGAGATAAACTTTAAGGGAAAAAAGAAAAAGTATTCCATGTCTCCCCCTTCACTCTAACTATAGAAAGGGGAATAAGGGCCTCAATCGTCACCTCGGGAGGGCTAAAACCTAGCCTGGTGAGCTTAGAATGCTTGATCAAGCTAGGATACTTCTCTGGGCTCCAATCTTTGAACCTAGTCAAAGCAAGCCTATCTTAGGCTCCCAACTTTGTGCGAATACCTAAAACAACCCACATAAACAAGGTCAGCATATGAAACTATAAGAGGAAGCAAGGAGAGTCTGCCCAAAATGAGAACTCACCCAAGTTATCGGAACCTGCCCAGAAGTGTGGAACTGGAAGAGTATCAGTGGCATCATTCGGGTTAAATTCCCACGCCTTCCTAGAAACAAAGAAGAATTATTTCTTCCAATTTTTGTGGGAGCTAGGCAAGTCAGACTGGAACTGTATAAAAAAATTCAGACTGGAACTTGACGTTGAAAAATTTCATAAGCAAAGGAACTGTGGGGGTGCCGATCTTGTTTTTCTTAAAGAATACGAGGAGGCCAACCAAGACACCCCAGAAATTAGGAGAGATTTGAGCAGGGCAGACATTGAAATATTGGAGGATAGACTTGATAAAGGGATGAACAAGGAACCTAAGCCCATTTTCAAGAGAAGTTACGAAGAAATAGGTCTTCTTAGGTACCTTGGAATCATATCTAATATTAGTGGAAATAATCCAATAACGCATGCCCTCAGGGAAACAAAACCTAGCAAATAGGACTTTCATAAGAGAATGAGTGACCTCACTATGACCAACGATGTCAGAGGTACAAGGAGTGAGCCCAGAGTCCTCAGCACTACTTGAGCTCATTTTGGCTTTTCCTTTTCGGGACCACTTGGGATTGGAAGAAGACCTTGGAGAAACCTAGGGAACCTTAGTCATCTCTACAACCTCGAGCCCGAAAAAATTATCTAGTTCTTCTCCAACCTCTCCTAGCTCATCCTCCTCTATCTCTGGAGATTTGTTCCCCATGAGGGAAACCAACGAGGCTGTGGCTTTGGAAGAAGTAGACATGATTGGACAAGAGAAAGGAAGCCTGAAGGAGAGGTAAAGAGGGGGAACGCTAGCAAAAAACTCCCTAAGAGTCCAGGGGTCGAGACAGCAGTGACCAGTAAGGAAGACTCTAACAGTAGAGTAAGGATCTAAGAAGAGCGGAAGAAAGGACAATGAACGATCTTGATTCCTAAAATAACATAAGCGGAAGGTCAAAAAATACAACCACCTCGGACTCGAGGGATCCAGAACGAAGAAATGAGCAAAGGCCAAGAAGGGTACCTAATCAAGGATGAATGACAGATCGAAGCTCTATGCAAAATCAGAGAGCAAGCCTCGCAAAACCATTAGGTCAAATCAGCATAAATCGACTTTCTCTGGAACCCTAAGAATGCTAGCAGATTTGGGAAGCCAAAATCATGAAGAAGGGAGAGAAATTAAGTGATGAAGTGAGGCAGTTTTCGTTGCCACGGGAGTATTTAAAGTTTGGTGTACGTGGGTCTTCAGAATACGAGACGTGTGTGAGAAATAAGGAAGAAATGATTGCTCATAACCGTAAAAAAGGTATATTCGCATGAAAATCGAGGTCGCGATGTAAAGGACTAGCTCGACTGAAATACAGCTCAGCCCTTGCTCAAGCTCACCTTGACCAGAGATTGGGGGGCAACTGATGATACTTAGAAGAAATAGCATGGTTGAGCTCGAGAATTGAGGTCAAATAGGGAGCTCAGCCATAGGGACTTGAGCTCAGAGGTCCCAGTCATGGACCTCCTCGACTTGCAACCCAAAGAAAATGTAGGGAAGACAGTTGGCAACCACAACGTGTCTCCTTAACGACAGTATGCGCCAATCTAGGCACAAGATCCTTAACCACCACAACAATCGCTTAAAATCGTGCAAGACGTTGCTAAAGAAAGGCGAAGATCTCGCTAAAGAGCCCATAGAATCAGGAATTAGGCTATAAATATTGTGCAAAGACCTCATTAAGGGGCAAGCATTCAAAATTGTATCAAGAAAACTGTAATCCTCCAAAATAAAATCTTTGAATATAGACCCAAGAGCAAGAGACTCCATTAAAGAGTGGATTAGTCGAGCTCTCAAGCTGGTGAACCACTATATTTCTTCAGTGTTACCTTCTACACCGGCAAAGATTGTTTGATCAGAATCATCAGAGCCTTGTAGCTCAGTTCTAGCCCCCAATCAACACACGATCTGCTCAATCACGCATAATACACCTTCACATTTGAAGATCATATTCAAGCTTTGAAAAGTCTATGGATGGCTCTAGTATATTTGAATATCCTCATCATGATTGCACAAGAGTACTTGTGCATTTTAGATAATTGCTCGTTAGCAATTCAGATAGAATAAGACGACTTGACATCCCGCTTTACTTTCATTACCTAATTAATTTGATTTGGATGATTAATTGTCTTTTGCTTTATGCCAATGATCCACAATCTATATGCAGCAACCTGCAATTTTCATGAGTCTGAAAATTGTGTGATAACTAAAAAACTCTTTCCAGGTAAGCGGTCAGACAAATATAAAATCGCTTGGAATCAAAGCTGGTGGACAGAATGGGAGAAGATGGGCTTTTGAGTTGGGAAGCGAGAAACAACTCTGCCCCATTGTGGTGGAAGATCTTGAATACCCTGGGCACATGCTGATACAGGTCCACCTAGTTCTTTTCTAATATATAAATGTTGCTAGCTTTATAGAATCATAATCCCCATCCATCTACCCCCATGAACCTCCTCCTTCCTTTGTGACGGGGTAAAACGAATTGATACCTCAAAGACAACAAACCTATCAGTTCTTTTATGAAAACCTTTATATTTATGCTTGAATACTTTTCAACTCAACTTTGAGATAGATGTAATGGAATATCCACGCTCTGCATCTATTTATGTTTGCATACTTCAAACTCATTTTTTGTAACATATGTTATGCAATGACCATGGACTCTTCCTGAGGCAATCCTTCGTTTGGATTTGACTATCTTGGAGGGTGCAATGGAAACCCGTTCAGGTAGCCCTTGGGCTCACTTCAATGTTGAGGTATCAAGTTAATTTGACACATGGATATATAATATGCTTTTCTCTGTGTCTAATGGAAAACATGGCTATTAGGGCTGATAATTTTTAACATGAACCATTAATCTAGCACGAACTACTTATAAATTTGATCATTTATGAGTTTGGGCCATAATTGGTTGGCCAGCTAAACCCGCTTGATATATGGGTTTTATATTGGTTGAGCCAATTTTGACTTGAATGCAATTTACATTATTAGAGTGTACGTATGGGCTCGACACGATATGGCATCTCTTTACATAATTTGTTTATTCGGCATGAAATCAGCACGAAGTTAAAACAACTCGCCTATCATGCATGAGGTCAACACGAGATTACCAAATTTTAATTAAACATTAATGGACCGGATCACTATTGGATTGATGACCAGATAATGGGTCAAGTGTGGATCAAACTAATTTTGGCATGACACTACTTGCATGACATAGATACTTCACTTGGCAACCCATTCCAACCCTAATTGCAATGGTATGAATGTTTTCATGTCCATGGGGAAAACATTTCTAAAATCAATTTCTCCTATGCATGTAGGCTTCAACAGAATTCCATCGGTTGGACATCTTCTGGCCACTTATGCAACTTCTGCAGTAGAACCGAGCTCCAATCTCAAGCAAAATTTGATGCTCCATATCCACCATCAATTTAGTGGAAGTGTGGTCTTTGTATTGATGTACACTTCAAGAATGTTTCTCTATCCAAACCAGGATTACTACATGAAGGGACTCATGACTGATCAGCAGCCCCCGAGGCGACACGTGGACAGAGGTAAATGATGGAAAACCGAGTTATGAGGCCGAGGACATTAAGAGAGCCGAGTAGAGAAGACGAGAGGGGGCATTTTTCGTAAAGCCGAGTACAACCTCTAACAAGCAATCAATGTGATTTGACCCAGCATTTATGGTGATGAAAGTGACTCAGTTTGGGCATTTAATGAGCCTCTGCACCTACGAAGACCTAGACTGACAACCATAAGTGAATGCATTAATGGCTAGGAGTCCAGGCACAGAGCTATATAGGACAGCCTTCGGGGCGCTGACTGCTGTAAAACAGGTCAGACGTCGTTCATGGGCATCCAAGTACTCAGCGTGGTCCCAAGGACCGGTTTTAAACACCGAGCATTGATGACACGGTAGTACGAGTGGAAGTCAATCATTACACGTGATTACAACTGATGGACATTAAATGCTGAGGTGATCTTTTATCAGGACAATCATTCCAAGTCCAGGTATAAATACCTTTCAGAAATATGAAAAAAGGTACGCAAATCAAACCCAGAAAACTCGGTGAATTAAGCTTCGGAGGGGATAAGCCGGGTAGACGTCTGGCTCCCTTTTCCTAATCTTGTGATTGTTTTAGGGTTCACCAGTTATCCGACCACTATCTCAAATCAATTGCAGGATTTATCCCGTGCACTACATATTTACAAGACTGGAATGTCTGTCTATATGGATACTTTCTCTTCTATTTTCTTAGTACTACATGATCATCATGTTATATAGGCAAACCTAGTCCTAGAGCATTGAAGAAGAGCAATGCTACATGGACTTAAAAAGTAGACTTAAAAAATTGACTTGATAATCTCAACCATTGATTTCGCTGTAGGTCCCAGCATTTATTGGGACCTACTGCCTATTCAATGGTTGGGATTATCAAGTCAATTTTTTAAGTTTAATTTTTAAGTCCATCTAGCATTACTCATTGAAGAATAAGCAATATAAAAGGTCGCAAATTCCGAAGCAAGTGAAGATCAGAACCCACTTTAGCCGCTTTAGAATTCAGCATATTGAATATCGTGTTTCTGGCCCATGAGTTCAAAGGATAGCGGAAAATATTTTCGTGTAGCCAACTAAATTTTGGTAGACAGTGGGATGGTTTTCTTTGAATTACAGATTGACGGGATTCCTTTTATTGGGTATGCGTAAAGGTTGCACATGTAAACCACCGGACATGAGGGGCTGCAGATTCATCATTTTGGTATTTTTTGTGTCACATAACTTGTTTAATTAAATGATTCCAAAAACAGTTTTACAAAATAAAAAATAGTAAAACTTGTTTGAACAATAATCCAATAAATAATAAAAATAGAAATATGGTAGTGGTAGACTTGTGATGGCGGTGGTGGTGATATTTTTTAAATTCTAAAAAAATGTTTTTAAAAAACACACAAAAGAGTTTTAACTTATTCTCTAAATTTACCCACTTTTTGTTTTCAATTTTCAAAAAAAAAATAAAATAGCTGCCTACACATCTTTTCTCTCACAAACTATTTCCCAAAACAGAAAAATAATTTTTGGAGATGCAAATCAAACACGGCCATATATTTTATAGCCGTGTAAGATTGTATTTCTCTGTTCCTTCTTAATGGCATGAGTTTTGGGCACTTGCCTGTCCTTTTATTGGTTGCGCTTTTGCTTTACAGAGAATCAGCTTTATTATTTTTCTTCTTCATTAGCTTATCTATAACCCGCCGGAAAGCCTAAATCCATTCATACCAAAATAACTCGAAACACCATAATTCAGTAAAAGCTTCGTAAGTTTTTGCATTCTTACCTGAGCCTTATTTAATAACATGTGGATGCTGTCCTGTAGTACAGTGAGCTACAGATAAACTTGAGGAATTGCCTTGAAGGTGGAAGAATGAGGGAGTGTATAAGTTGCTAGTAACCACGTGCTGTAAGTCCACCATCAACAACAATCACCTGTCCAGTAATGTATGAAGCAGTTGGAAGGCAAAGGAATGCCACCAGTCCTGAAATCTCATTGGGTTCAGCAATGGGACGAAGAGGAACTCGAGCCATCACCTGCATGGACATCTTCGCTATGGATTCTTCGACATCTTCCTGGAGAAGATAAAATTCATCAGCTGATCAATCAGTATTATGCGTTTACTTGTTAAGAAGTAAAAAAAAAAGTAAAAAAGAAGCCATATTTAGTATGGGTTTATTTGACAAGAGGGTTTAACGTGTGAGAAATAGTACTGGTTTGATAATGGTGGTTCGGACAGCCCCCGGTGCAACAGTGTTGATGCGAATGTTGTCCTTTGCCCATTCACAAGCCAAGTTCTTTGTAAGTTGATTGATTGCACCTGAGAAGATAATGCAGTGGTAAAAGTTTGAAATCTCGGTGAGTAATGACTTTTTGGTCCGGTTTTGATGACAATAATCAATCGCATTCCCAAACATCTCTGATTCTTGTGGTAATCAAAATCCGAGTATTCCGTTACTAGGATGACTGCTATCGATACAAGACGTAATTCAATTAGTTTTTCCGCTACAGAAACTGAGAAACATACCTTTAGACGCTGCATAGACTGAGATACCAAGTAGACCTGTGACACCAGCAACAGCGGAAATAAAGATGATATTTCCAAGTCCAGATGCTTTGAGCATAGGGTATGCTAGTTGGGAGAGATGGTATGGGGCCTCAACATTAGTATCCATTACATTTGAGAAATCCGCAGCAGTATGGTCTATGGCTTGCTTTAGTAGACTTATTGCAGCATTGTTTATCTGAAGGTGTAACAATAGAACAATTTTCAGTGTAAGGAGTAGGGGTGTATATGGGTCAGATTACCCACGGATCCCGTTACTTGACAAAAAAAAAAGTTTGATACCCGATAGGTCCGATAATTGGCCCGCTCGAGTCCGAGCCCGATATCTAATATTCTTTTAAAAAGGACTTGGGTTTACCCTTAAACCCATTACCTGACCCGAAGCCCGAAGAACAAAGCACGGCCCAATAACCAGCCCTCATACCTGCCTCAAGCCCGAAGCCCGGCCCGGCCCAGCCCAATAACCCGCTTATGAGAATTTGTGATAATTTGGTATGTGAGATTGAAAGTTAGGTGAGTCAAATATAAATGTATCCATTGAAAGTTAGGTGAGTCAAATTTTAACTTAACCCAAAAATATTTAATTAACGTGTAATTAACAAATTAATATTACAATAACATTCTAAATCAAACAATTAAGATTCAATTTATCAAATTAACACCAAAGTAACATACAATTCCATCTAATTAATATTCAATTCATCAATTTAACACCAAATTAACATTCAATTTTTCATCCAATTAACATTTAATTTTATTTAATAAACATTTAGTTCATTATATTAACAATTAAATTCAACAAGTTAAAAATAAATTCCTTAAATTAACTTCAAATTAATATTGAATTCATCTAATGTGCATTCAAATTCATCCAATTAACACTAAATTAATCAAATTAACATGTAATTTCATCAAATCAACACCAAATTAACATGTAACTTCATCCAATTAAAATTTAATTTATTAAATTAACACCAAATTAACATTCAGGTTTATCAAATTAACACTCAATTTCATCAAATTAACATTTAATTTCATAAAATCAACATCAAGTTAATATATAATTTTATCTAATTAAAATTTAATTAACATAAAATTAACATTCAATTCATCAAATTAACACTAAATTAACGATCAATTTCATTTAATTAACATTGAATTTTTTCTAATAAGTATTTAATTCACTAAATTAACATTCTACTTCAACAAGTTAACATTAAATTAATAAAATAAATTTTTAATTAACACTCAATTCATCAAATTAACCTTTAAATTATCAAAATAACATTCCCAGTTCAAAAACAAATTAACATTCAGATTTATCAAATTGACATTCAATTTCATCAAAACAACATCAAATTGACATATAATTTCATTCAATTAAAATTTAATTTATCAAATTAACACCAAATTAACATATAATTCATCAAATTAACACAAAATTAACACTTAATTTCATCTAATTGACATTCAGTATTTTCTAATAAGCATTTAATTCACTAAATTAACTTTAAAATTCAATTAGTTAACTTTAAATTAATCAAATAAACTTTCAATTTCATTCAATTAACACTCAATTTATCAAATTAACATTAAGATTTATCAAATTTACATTCAATTTCATCAAATAAACATGTAATATATTAAATTAACACCAAATTACCATGTAATTTCCTCAAATTAAAATTTACTTTATCAAATTAACCAAATTAGCACTTAATTTCATCAAATTAACTTTCAATTTTTTCTAATAAACATTTTATTCACTAAATTAACATTCAAATTCAAATATTTAACATTAAATTAATCAAATAAATTGTCAATTTCATTCAATTAACATTCAAATTATCAAATTAACATTCAGATTTATCAAATTGACATTCAATTTCATCAAATGAAAATGTAATTTTATCCAAACAACACCAAATTAACACTTAATTTCATCCAATTAAATTTAATTTATCAAATTAACATTCAATTCATAAAATTAACACAAAATTAACACTCAATTTCATCTAATTAACATTTATTATTTTTTAATAAGCATTTAATTTACTAAATTAACTTTCAAATTCAACTGGTTAACATTAAATTAATCAAATAAACTTCTAATTTCATTCAATTAGCACTCAATTCATCAAATTAACATTCAAATTATCAAATTAACATTCATATTTATCAAATTGACATTCAATTTCACCAAATAAAAATGTAGTATATCAAATCAACATCAAATTAACATGTAATTTCATCCAATTAAAATTTAATTTATCAAATTAAAACCAAATAAACATTCAATTCATCAAATTAATACCAAATTAACACTTAATTTCATCTAATTAATATTCAATTTTTTTCTAATAAACATTTAATTCACTAAAGTAACATATAATATATCAAATAAATACCAAATTAACATGTAATTTTATTCAATTAAAATTTAATTTATCAAATTAAAACCAAATAAACATTCAATTCATCAATGCCATTATTTAATTTTTGTCTATTTTAATTTTGAATATACTTTTAATTCAAAAATATAATTTACTAAAAAAATAAATGAAGTTGTACATTTTGTCAATAGGGGCCACGAAGCCTGCCCAACAGGCCCAACAAAAGCTTGTCCGCCCAATAGGTGACGGGGTGGACTGTGGGTAGCTACCCCTACCTGAAGCCCCGACCCAGCACTTGCCCGAGTACGAGCTTAGGCCTACACTACCTAAGTCCGCCCCGAAAAATAATTTCACAGGCCAAGCTCGGCCCCGCCCATGGACAACCCTAGTATGTAGTGCGGAGTCTTACTTCAAAGAGAGATCAAAGGTCATATGAATTTAGATATTTTTTCATTATTTTTTAACACAATTTCACTCAATTGTAGATCACTTACCGTGTATGAGTTATGGGCCTACATATAAATAATGGGTCTCATGTGAATACATAATGAATGATTTATTATTGAGTGAAATTGTGTAAAAAAGTAATAAAGAGGATCTCAATCCAAGTTATACCATGCATGCTTCTTTAGTTGTTTTTGAAATTTCCTATTTTTTTCTTTTGTTTTATTTTTGATTTTTTTTTCATGTGAACACATTCTCGTTTTTAATCTGAAAGTTTTGTTTTTTTTTTTCTCATTCTGAAATTTGTTTGGACCTAAAATAAAAAATTGGGAAAATTTCATCCACACTCTCTGTAATTAGGTTTAAATTCAATGACATCCCTTCTCGATTCTGAAACTTCACTGTCACCCTCTGTCAGTGCTTGTCAGATTACGGATTAATGACGATTATTAATTTACAAAAATACGACTGAATAATTTATAGGGTAAATTTTATCCACACCCTTATAAATACACATAACTTCAACGACATCCCCTATAAATATACATAAGTTCAACGATACCCCATGTAAATATATCTATCTTTACCATTAACCTTTCCTCATTCTGAAATTTTAATGCACTCACTTTTAGTTATATTATATTAACTTTTATATTCATCAATTTAATATTTA
The DNA here is from genome assembly GCA_023539305.1 of Ilex asprella. NCBI lineage: Eukaryota > Viridiplantae > Streptophyta > Magnoliopsida > Aquifoliales > Aquifoliaceae > Ilex > Ilex asprella. The sequence continues at coordinate 19,052,353 of CM042200.1, read as the reverse complement.
ATTTTATCAAATTAATGTCCTTTATTCAATTTAAACTAAATTAACATTCCATCTCATCAAATCAAAAAAAATTGATATTTAATTTTATCAAATTAGCATTTAGTTATATTAATTTAATATTTTATTTCATCAAATTAATACTATTTCTTTAATTTAACATTAAATTATTATTTAATTTTATCAAATCAACACTAAATTGACATTTAATTTTATTATTATTAAATTATATTAATTTAACATTTAACCTTATAAAATTAATGTCAGTTATTTAATTTAACACAAAATAAACATTCAATTTCATTAAAACAACATTTAAATTTATTCAATTAACATTAAATTTTATCAAATTAACATTGAATTAATATTTAATTTTATCAAATTAACGTTGAATTAATATTTAATTTTATCAAATTAAAACCAAATTGATATTTAAATTTATTATATTAAGACCAAATTTATTTAATAAATATTAAATTTTATGAAATAATATTTAAATTTTATATATGAAGGGTGATGTATGAAAAGTGGTCAAGCGACGTTGTGGAGGACAAATGATAGCAGAGAAATTAGAAATGGATGAAATTTTGACATTGACTTTATCGATTGTGATTCTATTATAGAAAAATTATTTTTAACTATAAAATAAATTTAAAATCATGGAATTTATAAAGGACAACAAAAAACGTATAACAGATGGAACTTAGGTAATATAAGAAAATAAGAAATTGAAAAGTGCACTTCTTACCAAACAACTTATAAGAAAACGGATTTAATGACTTAAAAGTCTAACATATGTTTTGGATTTAAGTATAACAGGTGTTTTGGCTGAATTTTTTTTAAAAAAAAATTGCATAAAAAAAATAAAAACTATCTACATGAAAAAAATTTAAAAAATTTTGCATAAAAAAATCAAAAAATATTGCATGAAAAAAAAATATGCATGAAAAACATTTACAAATCTGCAAGAAAAAAAAATATTTTTTTACCAACTTAGGTAGTGATCGATCAATATGGAGAACGAATTGAAGGATAATGGCTAACTTCAGTCCTCTATGTCTTCCAATAACCCTAGATCATTTTGGATCTTCAAAAACAACAAAATATGTGGTATATACAGTGAGAAAAATGTATAGGGCATTTTCATACATTTATATAAGGAAGGGTAATTTTGACATTTCTAGAAAAATTATAGTCAAATCGTTACTTTTTGTATTAGTAGAGTTAAAAATTACCGTTAAGGAATTTTTTTGATTTGAAAAGTATAAACCAGAAGGAGATGCAGTGAAGTTTTAAAATTGGGAGGGTTGTCATTGAATTTAGATCTAACTAAAGTAGGTTTGAATGAAATTTTCCATATAAAATTAAATGAATGATCGATGCATTAGCATCTGGCAAGTTTGAAGACATTAAGAGGAGACCACGTGACAAAATTTGAAGAAAGGCGAGAAATGATCAGCCACAACCTTGTTTTAAAAGAAAAAATAACTACTTACAAGTTATTAGTTAGATAATCGTTGATGAAGGCAGAACCGTGGAAGATAGTGGTTATAAAAGATAGACAATGAAGAAGTTGAACGATACATTCAAACTCCAACAAGGAGTAAATATTGAATGCAATGGTGATACCATGTCACAATTGATGATATGGTATCACCAACCAATAATAAAATTTCAAATACAAAAGATGAACCCCACTTGAACTTACATGGCAGGACTGTGAGAAGTTATTTGCTTACATGACAAGTTAGTTATTAATTTTTGTGGGGTTCATATACTTACTTGTTTTAATATTATTGGTTGGTGATACCACATCAGTTTGCCACTTGGTATCACTATTGTAATGAATATTTTCTCCCCAACAAGACCCAAGATCTTGGCATTTTTAAGAGTAATTTTAAATTAGTTTTAGACAGTAGTTATTGTTATGATAAAAATTGTTAACTCAATCTTTTTAGTAATTGAAACCCTTTCGATTAAATTAATAAAAGATCTTTTATTAGTGTTCTATGCTGTGTGATTATCTCCTTAAAATTCATCCAAAGAAATCTTAAACAAGACAATTGAATCCATGTTAAACAATCGTCTGAAGTTGTCTATCGATGGAGTTTCTGCTCTTGATTACAACAAATTTTGGTGTAACAGCATCCTAAGTGATTATTTTTTTTTATTGGGGTTTAATATGAGGTGGCACCAATCAATTATTTTCCCTACAAAATAATAAATAATGATAAGACCATCAAGTCACTATGCTTCTTCCATCAATTATTATGAAACTTTCGGGATTATCAATCTCCCAAATCACTTGAGATGATTTTGTTTAGTTGTGAATGTGACAACAACGGACCGGGTATAATACAAGCCTCTTTTATATTCACGTCAGTAATGTGACTTTAATATTTATCAATTTTTTTGATCAAATTCTAACCTCTGAACGTAACAGGTTGTAAACTCATAGTCCTAATATTTATCAATTAGAATCTAATGGCTTGTGAACCCATGATTCTTAATAAATTGGTGTGATTATGACATCTAGTCAATATATTTTCTTTTAAATTTTATTTTTAGTGGATAATCTACCGTAAATTTACATATGGACCGTGGGATTGAATACCCCAACCCCTACAGGCTTCTGAAAAATTTATTTTAATTTGTCGGGTATTTAAGGACAATTTCTACGTCTCATTGGTCTGAATCCCCCCTGCAGAAGCGTGGCAGCTTACAACCTATGATTCGTGTCTAAAAAATAAACCTCTAATTTCAAGGTAGTTTAGTGAAGACAAGGACGAAAATAAATTTAGATATTTTGAGCTTAAAATTTAGCAACTCTCTTGAGCTACGTCATGTGAGATTTCTCATGAATTCTCTAAATTTAAAGTGGATGATCTCTTTGTATTAGACCAAAAAAAAATTTAGTTAAAATATTTGTAAATTGGACCGGATATTCCGTCCGCGTTTCAAAAAAAAAAAAGATTGTAAAAGCACGTTGTGTTGGGCCTAGCACTAACAGAGGCCGAGGCAAAACTTACAAGGATGTTGAGTTTGCCGTTAAAAACAGAAGAGACAGTTCTCATCAGCTCCTCCCTCTGTGGTCTTGATGACAAGTCACATACTGAACCGGTTACTTTAAATCCCTTGGCTTTCCATTCTTGTAACCTTTCATTCAGCTCTGTCTGGGTCCTTGAACATGTGTGTATAACAGCTCCAAACCCAGCTAGTTCCTCCACTATGGCATACCTAAACTTCGAAAATAAACCCACCATAATCCACTACATATATAGATAGACTTATAAAAAACATATATAAGTGTGTGTGTGTGTGTGAGAGAGAGAGAGAGAGAGAGAGAGAGGGAGAGAGAGAATAGGCTGTGTGAGAGAGATAAATTGTCACTCACCCAATGCCTTTGGTACCACCGGTGACAAGAGCAGTCATTCCCTTAAGAGACCATCTCTGCTCTCTGCTAAGCTCCTCTTCCGTGCTAGTCTCCCACATTTTTTTTAGCTCTTCATTTGCCATGTTCTTTTACAGAAACTATTTTCGCTAACCTAAATTCAAAAATACAAATACACCACAGAAACTCAGAATGATTAGCAGCACAGTCGGGGCTTGTACTTATATAATGCTCATATGATAACACTTAAGCTCTGATAGAAAAATGGAAGGATGAAAAAATAAAAAATAAATAAAATATTATGTTTAGTAAAGAAGAAGAATAGGAAAGATGAAAAAGTAGATGAATTAATTTTTCTTTTAACTCACCAAAATCAATCCCTCCAAAATTAAAAGAAAAGTGAATGGAAAGTTAATTATTTCTATTGAGATATATCTTATTTGTCTATATATCTTTTAATATATATACATATATATTATGTATACATTAAATTCATATAAAAATACAATAATAAAATATATATACATATTTAAAAAAATAAAAAAAAATTCAATTAAAAAAATATTTTTCTATCTTAACTAGGGATGAAAATTTTCGACTTAGCATAATAACACAACTCAAACTCAAAACGAATTTTGTGACATAAACTTGATTATAACTCTATACAAACTTGAAAATGACCTGACACGCGAACAAGAAATATATAAGACTTATATTCAGTTCAGTCAGTCAAACTCAAAATTGACACCATCAACCGATTTATTTAAAAATAAACACTTTCTTTATTTTATTTGTATGGTAACACGAAATTAACATGTTTAACTAGTATTATAGACATAAAATGTTAATTATTTGTAACTATTTATTAAACACTGATATAATTATTATATAAAAAAATATTTTTATTTATTATTATTATATTTATTTAAGTTAATTTTTAATTTATAAAAAAAATAATAACAATTAAATGAAAATAAAATATTAGCTGAAAAAGAAAGCACAGAAAAAGTGAACCAACTACTAAGCGTGTGGATTGGGTAAGAGGAATGAATTTGGACGGGGAATGGATTAGTCTTGTGTCGAAATTTTATTCGTCCATGTTTCGATATTTTATTGCTTATACTTGAATTAATTTAGATCTAAATAATAATCAAATGGGTTACACATATTAATTTTTTTTTCTTCTTTTTTATTATTTTTTAGGGTTTGAGGGAAGGGAAAGGAGACTTGAACCATTGACCTCTATAAAATTTTTATAAATTAGAGAGTATAATTGGTCAAATTAGGTTATACCAATTAGAATGTTAAAAGCAATCTCATTTTTCATATACCTTTTGCAACTATTGTATACACAGGTGGGATAACAAACATTTGTTTGCGATCCTAAAATATAGATCAGTTGGAAACTGATTCCTAAATCTAAGGAACTACAAGTTTGAATGAATTCAAACTTAGAAAAACTAAAGATAAAGAGCTGTTAAGATTTGGTACAATCATCTGATATGCCCCCTCAAGGTGGAGCCCTCTAATATTTGATACACTCCTCTGATATGCCTCCTCAAGATGGAGCTCCAGATAGAAGTCCAATCTTGGATTTGAGATCAAGAAAGCGGGCACGAGGAAGAGGCTTGGTGAGTGCATCTGCAAGTTGATCTGTTGAAGACACATGAGTAACACGAAGTACACCATTTTGGACTTGGTTTTTAATGAAGTGGAAATCTATGGCAACATGCTTCATTCTGGAGTGAAATATGGGATTGGAACAGAGTTGTGTAGCACCAACATTGTCACAATATAAGACGAGATGACAAGGTAGTTGAACTCCAAGATCAGTTAGAAGAGAACAAAGCCAATTGAGCTCAGCAGCTGCATTAGCCACAGACCTGTATTCAGCTTCAGTGGAAGATCTTGCAACCGTTTTCTGCTTCTTAGAACTCCAGGAGACTGGATTGCGACCAAGATAAATGACATAAGCACTGGTGGACGAAAAATCATCCTTGTCACTTGCCCAATCTGCGTCCGAAAAGGCATGAAGAGTCAACGGGGACTGACGATGTATTTGGATGCCGTCATTAATAGTACCACACAGATAGCGGAGAAAACGTTTAACAAAACTCCAATGTTCAGTTGTGGGTGTGTGCATGTATTGAGAGAGCTTGTTAACCGCAAATGCAATGTCTGGTCTTGTAATCAAGAGATATTGAAGGCTGCCAACAGTGGTTCTGTACTCTGTGGGATCGGACAAAGGAGATCCTGATTTTAGCATTAGAGGTGGGCTAGTTGGAATGGGAGTAAGCACGGGTTTGGCATCAGTCATATGAGTTCGAGCCAGAATATCCAGAATGTAACACCTTTGAGATAGTAAAAGACCTTATTGAGTTGGGACTACCTCTACACCCAAGAAATAAGAGAGCTGTCCAAGATCTTTAATGGAAAATCGATGAGCAAGAACAGTAACAAAGGAGTCGATGAGCTTAGTACTGTCACCAGTGAGTATTAAGTCATCCACATAAACAAGGCGATATAGAGTATGTCCAGCAGTAGTGAGCACAAAGAGAGAGGTATCAGCATGAGAATTCTTGAAGCCAAAGTGAAGGAGAAAAGTACGAAGTTCATGATACCATGCTCTAGGTGTTTGTTTTAGACCATAGATTGCTTTTCGTAGTTTGCAGACATAGGATGGATTATCTTGATCAAAAAAACCTGGTGGTTGTTTCATGTAAACATTTTCGGAGAGATGGCCTTGGAGAAAGGCGTTGTTGACATCAAGTTGGCGTATGGACCAACCCTGAGATACAGCAAGGCTAAGGACAACACGAACCGTGGTTGGTTTTACAACCGGGCTAAAAGTGTCTAGGTAATCCACACGGGGTCTTTGATGAAATCCTTTTACGACCAAACGTGCTTTGAACCTGTCAATAGAGCCATCAGAGTTACGTTTAATTCGAAAAATCCATTTACACCCAACAAGATTCTGTGTAGGATTAGGTGGAACTAGTTTCCATTCCTAACTAAAGCATCACACTCATGAGACATGGCTTGACACCACTTTCGATCTTGAGGGCTGTATTCACGATTGTTGGTTCAAGGTCGTTGGATTTGGAGAGTTGGGTATGAAGGTTCATTTTAGTTTTATTGGTTTATGAATGTGGTTCTTGGCTCGGGTGGTCATTGAGTGTGTTGGAGGGGGATGAGGTTCAGTGGGAATGATTTGGGGTGGAATTGGATTTGTTGAAGTTGGATGGATAGCTTGGATTGTGTTGGTGGATGGGGCTTGCACTGGAGAGTATGTAGGAGCTGCACATTGAGGTTGCTGAGGGACAATGACTTCAGATGGCATAGGGAGTGGCGGCTGGGAAGAGGGTGAGGGAAATTTAATTGGTGCTGGAATCCAGGTGGCAATGGTGTTGGGATGAGGACTAGCTGACAGATCAGATAAGGAAGAGTAGAGAAACTGAGACTCAACAAATTTGACATGTCTAGAGACATAGAGTTTTGATGTTGCAGGGTCAAGGCAGTAGTACGCACTTTGGGAGAGAGAGTACCCAAGAAAAACACAAGGCTTGGATCTTGATTCAAGTTTGTGGGATGTGTAAGGTCGGAGCCAAAGGTAGCATAAGCAGCCAAAGACCCTTAGTTTCGAGTAATTTGGTGCTGTGAGAAATATTTTGTGGTAGGGTGAGGAGAGATTTAAGGTGGGAGTGGGCATTCTGTTAATGAGGTAAACAGCCGTGGCAAAGGCATAGGTCCAGTAGGAGAGGGGTAACGAAGCATGAGTGAGGAGGGCAAGGCCTGTTTCAACTATATGAAGGTGTCGTCTTTCAGAGTAACCATTGTGTTCAGGTGTGTGAGGTGGAGTGGTGAGATGAGAGATACCATTGGTGGAAAGAAAGTGAGCTAGGGAGATGTACTCACCACCATTGTCAGAGTATATGGTTTGATGTTTAAATTGAAGTGTTTTTCCACAATGGCTTTGAATCTTATAAATACTTCTTTGACTTCGGATTTGTGTTTGAGTGGGTAAAACCAGATATATTTAGTGAAGTGATCAATGAAGATTGCATAATATTTAAAGCCATTATGTGAGAAAATTGGAGAGGTCCAGACATCTGAAAATATTATTTCAAGTGGTTTATTAGAAACAAGTGAAGAGTTGGAGAAAGATAATTTGTGGCTTTTATTGCAGAGACAAGCATTACATGAGAAATCAGGAGATAAAGAGGAAGATAAGCCTAAATGATTACTAGAAACAATATGTTTGAGAATTGAAAAAGCAGGATGTCCTAATCTATGGTGCCATTCGAAGGAGGTTGTCTTTATTGTGGAGAATGCAATCAAAGGAGAGGAGGTTGGCCACTCATAGACACCATCTTTAGTCCGTCCTTTCAGCAGTGGTGCCCCGGTGCGAAGTTCCTTCACAAGAAAATGGAGGGTAAGAACTCGATGGAAACATTGTTAGAAAGGCAAAATTGTGATATAGAGATTAGGTTCTTTTTCATAGATGGAACACAGAGAACATTGTTCAATTTAAATGTATGGTGAGGAGTTTTGAGAGAGGTGAAACTAGTGTGGGTGATGGGAAGATTGGAGCCATCTCCTATCATGATATCATCAGTGCCAATGCATGGAGCATGCAATGAAAGATTGCCTAGATCAGCTGTTACATGGTGAGATGCACCGCTGTCCAAAAGCCAGGATGGTGTGGTGGAAGGATTGGTGGCAAGGTAAGCTTGTCGTTGCCATGGTGTGCCAGGCTGAGAGGAGCTGGATGTGTGGGGAGTGTGAACTGGTACTAGGCGAAATGATAGACAACGTTTGGCACTGTGTCCCTGAATCCTGCAAATTTGACAGTGACCAAGGTATGGTCTGGGAGGAGGACGAGAGCCCTGTGATGAATGATGTTCTGCATTGGTTGCAGTAGGTGGGCGGCTGGAGGAGTTGAAGGATGGGCGCCAGTTGTTGGTGGTAGGTCCTTGTGGTTGAGAAGAACGCCAATTTTTGGTGTTGGTTCGGTATGTGGGATTTGCAGTAGCTGGAAAATGGTGCGGCTCAGTTGGTACTTATTGAAGAGAGGCTTCAAAATTGAGGAGTTTTTCGTGCAGTTCTTCAAAACTGATGGATGTATCTCTGGCTTGGACAGCGCGGACTAATTCCTTGTAATCATCACCGAGACCATCTAGAATTTTGTCGGTGATTTCTTCTTCATCAATCGAGGCCCTAAGAAGAGCAAGATCATCTGCTCTAGTTTTGATGGTTTGCATAAATTCAGTAATGCTAAGGGAGCCTTTGGTGATGTTCTTTAGTTGGTTTCTGATTTGTTTGATGTGGCCACGAGAGGGCTTAGCTTAGGTGTTGGCTAGAATTGTCCAGGCTTGTCTAGAGGTCTTGGCTTGAGCTATGAAGGGAATAATGGTGGGTAAGATGGAGCCAATGACTGCATTGAGGATCAACTGGTCCTGTCTGGCCCATAGAATGTACTGGGGATTGGGTATGGTTGTATTGGATTAAGTCAAGGTGACTGGTGGAGATGGTTTGGAGCCATCAATATAGCCAAGGAGATCATACCCAATGAAGAGTGTTTGGAACTGTAGTTTCCAGAAGAGGTAATTGGTAAAGGTGAGTTTGATAGAGGCTTGAGCAGTAACGTTGATGCTGATAAGAGTTTGGTTTGGCTCATTGGTGTTGAGAATAGTTGAAGGGTCAGATGTGGTAGCCATGAGTGCTGAAGAACAGAGGAAGAGAAAAAAAAAATTTTGGATCGGCTTATACCACTTGTGGATGCTCTGATACCACATCAGAATGTTAAAAGCAATCTCATTTTTCATATATCTTTTGCAACTATTATATAGCAGGTGGGATAACAAACATTTGTTTGAGATCCTAAAATATAGATCAGTTGAAAATTGATTTCTAAATCTAAGGAACTACAATTCAAACTTAGAGAAACTAAAGATAAAGAGTTGTTAAGATTTGGTATAATCATTTGATATGCCCCCTCAAGGTAGAGCCCTCTGATATTTGATACACTCCTCTTATAATACCATGATTGCTCCTAGCAAAACCGATCGTGCAATAAATCATAATCGGTACAAATGTTAACAAACCATCGGTCATGATTTTATCATCGATCAAAGTTGGCTCGATCGTAGCCAAACCGATCGTGTAATAAATGAAGATCAGTCTTGTATCAAATCACGGGATCGGTCATGATAAAAGCATGATCGATGCAATGAACTTGATTGCAACAAAACGGATCGTGTACCATACCAAGACCAATATGATTGATAGATTAAATCATGATTGTATAACTTAACCGCATATTTTCAATGACATCACTATTAAAATTAGATAATTAAAATTTATTTTTTATGTATTATAATCAAGTCAATTAAAATTAGAGCCCATTAAAATTTGATTTGAACTGATTAAAATAATTAGTTCAAATCAAATTTTAATCAACTCATATTGAATTTCAAGCCAAATTTGATACATAAAAAAATTTGGGCCAAATTTTGATAAATAATAAATATAAATTTTAATCTAATCAACGTACTTAAAAAATGATGTTTAATCATTTTGCAACAATTTTAATTGACACAAATTTATTAAGTAAAAAAATTAAATTAATTTTAATCGACTAAAATTTTACCCTAATAATTGGTAATAAATGCTTGGAGCTGATTTTTCGGGGAAAAAAAAAAAGGGGAAGCAGCCTTCTTGTTAGAAGAGGGTGTCACTTTTTCCACTTTGATTGAGGAGTCACTTGCTTGCACGCTGGGCGGGGAGAGACTGAGAACAAGAGGGAGAAGTGTCGTCTGAACAGCAGTCTTCAAAATTTCGGTTGACTGTAATTTTTTATTTTTTCCGATCTTATCCTATCTTACTGAATAGCTAGTCGTAATAATCGGGTAAGAATATAGAATAATTTTTTGTCTTCTGATTAAATTAGTTAAAAATGAGAAATACCCATTAAATTTTACATTTTTATCGTACCCATAAAAAATATATTTAACTTTTTAATATTTTTTATAATAATTATAAGAATATTACCTACCCCTAAGGTAAGATAGGGAGAATACTCGGACAGTTTGGAAGGGTCCGTTGACAAGGCAACGGCATAGAGCAGTCGGTGGAAAAAAGTGACTTATGACAAAATATCCAAAAGGGGAAAAGCTTAGATTTGAGGTTCTCTCGGGTTGGGGTTTTCTTCGAGGGTTCTTCGATTTTGGGTTTGGGTTCTTGAATTCTTTTTTTGGGTAATGTGATGGACGGTCCTGATTTTAGTAAGTTGGGTAAGCTAGATTGCTAACTATACATATGGTCAATCCTATTTAAGTTAGATGATTGATTGAGATTTAAGTTACGATCGCTAAATTTGATCGGTAAGCTTGATCAACTAGGACAATTAAGATTGGTCTTGATTTAAGTTAGATAACTGATCGCTAAATATGTCATAGGACCGGTCTTGATTTATTAAAGCTACGATCGGTAAGCTTGATCACTAAGACAACTAATACCGATCATGATTTATTAAACAAAAAAAAAATGGTAAACTTACCAACAATAATTTTTATCTAAAAATTGATAATCTTATTCACAAAAAGTTGTATTCTAATCCTTAAAAATTGTATTCTTGCCCAAAATTAGTAGTCTTGACCCCTAAAAAGTAATATTCTTATCCAAGCAATGATAACAAAAAAGATGGTAACTTTATCTCTAAAAAGTAACATTCTTAACCAATCAGTAATAACTTTAGCCTTAAAATTGGTAACCTTACCCCTTCAAAAGTGGTAATTTTACGAAAAATAAAGTGGTAACTTTTCTCTTAAAAGTGGTATTTTTATCCAACAAATTGTAATTTTACTCCCAAAAAAATTGTATATTTACCCAATCATGGTAACCTTACTCTAAAAGTGATAATCTTAGCCCAAAAAAATGGTATTTTTACCCAAAAAAATTATAATTTTACCCTCAAATTGTATTCTTACCCAAAACTTACAAAAAAAAGTAATAATCTTGCTCCAAAAAATGATAATCTTGCAAAAATAAAAAATAAAAAAATTGGTAACCTTTCATAAAAGTGGTATTCTTACTAATCAAATACCAACCTACCCCAGAACGTGATAACCACACCCATAAAGTGATAATCCTTACTTTAACAATATTAGAAAGTATTAACAACATAATCTTACTTCTAAACTGTAAGTTCATTACATCTAAAAGATGATAATCTTATTCTAAATTTTTTTTAGTGCATTTATTGTTTATTAAACGTAAGATTACTATAATCTCAATCTACTTGAATGGTTCATAGAGATCCAAAAATGTGAATGAACTCTGCAACTCATTTTTTTCTTTCTCTATCTTCTTCGTCTTTGTCTTAATTTTTTTTATGAAATTATCTTGATCCTTTTCTTATTTACCTACTGCATGGGTAATTGGTAAAAAAAATAATATTTTAAATTTCATCAACAATTATAACTCATTTATTATGAACTAATGGTCCATCCATTTAACCATATGAAAAAAATAGGAATAGAAACAAATTTTTTTTTTTTTTACCAGAGAATACTACAACATTTCTATTTAAAAAGTAGAAATGTCATAGATCCTTAAATAACACACATACACTCAAAGGTTATTCGATGTGGGATAACCTCAATCCATCACCACCTTGGCTCAAAGACCTCCTTGATCATAGTCAGACTTCAGAGAGATACAGTCGAGTCCACATGAAATTCGCCCCTAATTCGGGTACACACCGATACAATTTTTTTTGTCTAAAAAATATTATAACATTTCTACTAAAAACATGAAAATGCGTAGGTCTTTAAATAACACACGATACCGACTTAAAGAAGGCCAAATAACACTTGTCTTTCAAGCAATTACGTCAACCCACTAAGAAGGGGGACTACTTTTCACGTCTTTTCTGGTTGGCACACCCTATCACATCAATCAACCCCTTATCACGGCAGCTTTGCCTACCACATACATTAATCTTAATCTTATCTTTTTTTCTTCAACTTTGACATACTTTGAAGACGACAAAACATATGATCCGATAGGAAGTTGCTCTCCCTCTCTCCCTCTCTCTTCTGAAAGGCAATCATATTCCACTATGAAATAGAAGTACGAGTGGTTAAGTCTATATAGAAATTTGATGATTTTTTTTTAAAGAAACATTACATAAAATCACTACAAATCTTTCATCAAAGTGGAATCCAAGTAGGCCTTAACTAAATTAACCCATTTTTTAACCAGCAGAAAAAGAAATAATAAAACAATAATTTTCCAATTTAAAGACCAAATTGGTCTATTGCTAGTCTTAGAAAATGAATTTGAATTAGTTATGCAATTTATTGTCTAAAAAAGATGCATAAACTATTTGTTTTTGTGTGCTAAATTCCAGTATTTTTATCAAACAATTTTTATTTAGAAATTTTGGTACGCATGCCCTTTTGAATTTTTTCGAAATATCACCAAAAAATAAATTAATTTTTGATTTTTTTTAAATAAATATATTTTGACCTTATGATTATTATATATGTATTTATTAAAGAGGACCCCAACTATGATTCTCATCTAAGAAGTGTTATCAGAACCGGACCGGACTGGCCGATTGGACCATGAACTGAGATATAGACCGGTCCGGTTCTTGAATTGGACCGCTTAGGCAAGTGAACTAGATGTTAACCGCTAAACTAGCCGATTTTTGCTAAAATGAGTGAACCTGATTGTTGGATTGTAATTGTTAAAAAAAAAATATATGTTTTGGGCATTTTTTCCCTAAATCCTAGCTTCTCTTATTCAACTCGATCCCAGTCTCTCTTCTTCAAATCGCTATTTATTCGTCTTTAACTCAATCTTTGCTGGGTCGCTGTCGAAGCTCTGGAGGAAGATCAATGAGGTCAGCTCCTCGTCATGCTACTCGCTCTCTACCATGTAAGCCTCCACAACCAGCTGCTCCTGCTCCTCCACCAACACTTGTACAAAGGGGATCTGCAAGTGGAGGGCTTAGTTCTGCAGTAGGTGAAGGCATGACCTCTTGTGGTGGGAATGGAATTGCCCACAGGGTTATGGATTTCGTGTTGGGTCCCAGGGCCATAGAACATGAGATAGTGGCCTCCCCTACTACTGAGGCAGCAATCATTAATGTTGAACTTAAAATTTTTGTAAAGTAAAAATTTAAAAATATTTTAGGTTATAAAGTGTCATTCAACCTTGTTTATATATATCTTTTGTTTTGATTTCATTTGATAAGTGTCCTAATATGACTTACTCTGTGATTACTACTTTTTATGGCAAATTATATGCATTTTAGACATATTTTATATTTTTTAGTTAAATTATTATGTTTTATAATTATTTTATATATATTTTTATTTTTTTATTATATGATCGGTCTGACCAGTGGATCCAACGGTTGAACCAATGAACCATTGACTCAATTCCCTTGCCTATTTGATGACTGATCCGATTCTAATAACATCGCGTCTAAGGCACCAATTTATGTGGGGCCGACTAACTTAGGATGGCTGAACATGGACAATCATGGGATTCCATTCATTTTTTGTAAGGAATAAAGCCAGTGTCAAAGGTCAAAGATACTACTGTTGGTTTTTATTCAGTGTTTGTCCTCAACATTATTGTTCGTATCTACCTGCGATAGATGCCTCTAGCCAGCCCGACAGTTTTATCTAAGTTTTTTTTAGTAAAACACTATTGAAGGGGGTAGCTCCTTTTACCATACGTGCACTTGCATTAATTAACCTCACGTAAGGATGACAAGATAGGTCACGTGACAAAGATGTCATTGGACACAGTCATCAAATCGAAACCGATATGTTTAAAGAGTTGAAAAATGAGGAGTAGAGTTCGGCCCTTATAATGATCGAGCTGTTCATGCAATAAATGAAAAGCTGAAGGGATGCCTATAACTCAGGAATTTTAGTTGAACAAACAAGCATGATTATAGGCTCGAAGTCGCCAAATTAAAAGAAGGTGTACCACCTTAAATCAAAAATCATGGAAATCCTAACCAAAGAGGGATTTATAAAAGGCATAAGGAGCCAAGATGAAAGGTACTCTGACTGTTCTAAAAAAAAAATGTAAGCAGAACTTTCTTTGTCTTCTTGCAATTGTCTCATTCTCATTACCGACTTAAGCATCAGAGTGCCTTCGATTGAAGTACTTTGATCTTGGTTAGTTTATTCATTTTGTAGGAAGGGAAGGCTAGGAGATTAAGTTCAGATCTCTTCATTACCAGAATTATCTGATGATGCACAAATTGGTCTTTGTACGAGATCAACAGTTAAGTATTCAAATAGTTGCAATCAATGAGCAGTAAACAAATAATTAATAAGATAACAGTAAATACAGAGCTAACACAGAGATTTCTAGTGATTCGGTCCGGGTGACCTACTCCACTCTCGGGAACGGCAACAGTAGCCGGTAATGTTTATGGGAGAGTAACTCTGGGAGTATTAGAATACTTTTGGGAGAGAGGGAGAAAGAGTAATTTGTATAGGGGTCCGTGTGGAGGTTTCAGAGGTGTGCCCTCAATGTTGAAAGAGCTTACATTATATAGCTAGGGTAAGGTGGTGAGGCGGTGACATGAGGGAGAATAATTCTACTACTTTGGTAAGTATAGTTATGGTAGGAGATCTCCGCGCCTATACCAATATTTTCTCTCTCGTGCTCCTATTCTTTAGGAGAAGGACTTTCAACTGGATTGGACCTAATCCTCGTCTTGAGCTTGGACTTGTCTTGAGTTGGTTTGACTTGGACTTGTAGTGGACTACATTTGGACTTGCATTGGAGTCAAGAAAGGTGAGAGGATAGGCATGCCATGGGCGGCACCCACTTGGAGACTACATGGGCGACGCCCCCTTGATACCCCTTGGGCGACACCCACTTGGGTTCTGAGCGGCGCCCCCTTTTGGGGATGACCTCTTGGTTGCTTTGATGCTTTGGATTTCGATGTTTTGGACTCTCTCCTGATACTTTGGATTCCCTCTTGATGGGTTGACCCAACTTTGATTGGTCTTTACATTGGGCTTTTTCGGTTCACTTAAATTGAGTTTGGTCTAGTTAAATTCAGGCTCATCATTTGGCTCCCATGCCCAAGCTTCTGACTTTTTTCGAGAGGAAGGGGTCGAGGGCATGTGTTTCGACTTTATCCGAGTGAGCAAGAATTTTCTTGTTTTCCATGATGCTTTTTCTTCTTCAGAGACTTGATAAATTTATCGAAATCATATTTTTTTTAAGCATTCTAGCCCACATCATTAAAAGCCTATCGTCTTTGACTTTTTTCTTCTTTCTTATGTGGCCTCCTTAGGCGCTGGCAAACCCTTGTCATTTTTTTTTCTTTCTTCCTTTTTAGGCTTGGGCGCCGCCTCTTTGTCCTCTCTATTTTTTTTTTGTTTTTTCTTTGGCTACTTGGGCTACGCCTTTTAGGTGCTGACCATTCTCCACTCTTTTTTTTTTCTTGGCCTAGAAGCCTCATGGGCATTGGTCTCTCTCCACTCTCTCTCTATTTTTTTTGGGGCGCTGCTCCCCTTTGCTCTTTTTTTTTTGAGTTAGATGATGGATCCTTAATGCAAAGTAAGGAAGGACTTTGGTGAGGAGTCCATAGATAGTTTGGGCTGTACTAAGAGCTTGGGCGGTGTCAACTTGGCGATAGGTGAGGTCCTGATGAAGAAAGGTAGCGTCATGTGTAGTGTGAGTAACACCCTATCACATGCTAGCGGCTTAGGTCTTGCACTAGGCAGTAATGAAGGTGAGATAGGAGAATGGGCGAGATGGAAGGTCCCATCCCCATGGGCGATGCCAGCACCTTCTTTGTTATGGGCCCCTGTATGGCATAGGGGGGAGACTTGGTGGGCGGTGTTAGCTTGGCAGTCGAGACGGGAGCATTGCAAATGGCTTTGGGCACTTCCTTTGAGTGAGAAAAAGAGTTGGGCGTCTCCTATAGGCAAGAGGGAGAGTTGCATTCTGACAAGTAGTTGTCAGACATTCATGGGAGACGAATTAAAATTTTGAGTTTTTGCCAGAGAGGGAGACTGTGATAACATTTGGTTATGTGGGTTCTTGACATTGTCTCTGATTTCAGGAGCTCATGTTGATAGGGCGATGATAGAGATGGAGGTTCTCTATGCTTCTAGGGTGTTGTATTTTCCTTCCTCCTAATAGGGTGATTCCCCTAGTGCTTTTTGGCCAATATTTGATAGTCAGGTTTCTTCTTGGGAGGCAAGATCTAGTGTTGCCCCCACTCTTTCCTAGACTGGGACTTCTATGTGTACTAGAGCTAGCTGTTGTACTATTGTAGGAGTTGAGACTCTTGTGCGGTCTTCTACTGGGATTATAGATCCATATAGCTGTTTTACTTTGACTTGACTTTGGTCAACAAGCGGCTTTAGAGATTTATGGCCCTTGGGATATCAGAGAGGCAAACACGAGGGCTGTTGAAGTGTAGTTGGGACTCGAGCGATAGGCACGAGAGGATGCCGTGGAGTAGGCAAGGCTCTGGTGATAGACACAAGAAGATGTCGCGGAGCAGGTAGGGCTCGGGCTACGGACACGAGAGGAAGCCGCGGAGCAAGTAGGGCTCGAGCAGCAGGCACTAGAGGATGTCGTTGTGCAGTTGAGGCTAGCGCACGAGAGGGCTGCCCATCTGGAGGCTGATCTTCGAATAGCACTTGAGAGAGTTACCAGGACAAAAGGTTATTCTATGGAGATGAGGAGTACGCTGACGAGTTGGGCGCATGGTAAGAGGGGTGAGGTTGTCATGGGGGTGCTCAAGGTGGAGAGGACGAGACCCCTCATGTGGGCGACATTATGGGGGCGCCCAAGGTGGAGAGGGCGAGACTCCTCGTCTGGGTGACATCATGGGAGCGCCCAAGGTGGAGAGTGCGAGACCATCATAGGGGCGCCTAAAGTGAAGAGGGCGAGACCCCTCGTCTGGGTGACATCACGGGGGCGCCCAAGGTGGAGAGAAAGAGACCCCTTGTCTGGGCAACATCATAAGGGCGCCCAAAGTGGAGATGGTGAGACCCTTTGTCTGGGCGACATTATGGGAGGCACCCAAGGTGGAGAGGGTGAGACCCCTCATCTGGGCACCTTTTGACTTTTTGTTTACCTTGTTATGATTATGTCGTATGTTGTTTGAGATGAAAATAAGACAGTTATGAAAACAATAATCTTGCAAAATTTTATTTCATAAAATAATGAGTAATAAAATAAATCAACTGAAATAATAAAAGATAGAGAAAATCTTAAGTGTGTCCCATAGGTGGGCCAATGTTTCCTTGGCGGAGTTATAGTCCACAAGAGATTGTCTGAATTTCTCCGAGGGGTTGTTGGTATTCTCTGTCATCCTGGTCTTGACCAGGTGGCGGGGCTTGTCCTCTGCCAATAACGTATTGTCTTAACTGGCCATGCTATATGAGCTCCTTGATCTACCTCTTAAGCTCATAGCAATCATCCGTGCAGTGGCCATGGTCGTAGTGGAAGCAATAGTACCTGCTGTGATTCTGTGGTTTGGGGCGGACTTCATTTTTTTGGGCCAACGGAGTGTGTGGTCATCTTGTATCTGAAATAGGATGTGCTCCACTGAGGCATTAAGTGACGTGAAAGACTGTCGATCTCTCGAGGGGCACGGACCGAGACGGTCCTTGATAGAAGCTTTCTCGGTCCTTTGTCTTTTGTTCTCTATCTCTCACTTGTCTTCGCGGGTGTCTTTCCTTTTCTCCCCTCCTTGGGAAGACTCGCCTCGAGGGGCTTTGGTGATGTCCTCGGCGTTTATGTATTCCTGTGCCCTAGACAGCAGCTCGGGCATGCTGGAAGAAGGTGGCTTTTTAAGCATCAAGAATATGAAACTGGAGGTACGAAGGCCAACGATGAAGGGGGCCAGGGCTACCTTGTCATCTAGTTCCTCAATTTGGAGGACCTTCTCGTTGAAACGAGTGAGGTAGTCTCTAAGGCTTTTCATCCCTGTCCTGCTTGATGGTGACCAGGTGGGTTATAACCTTTTGATGTCGGTGTCCTCCAATGAAGTGGGAGACGAAATACCTGCTAAGTTCTGCGAATTAATGTATGGTGGAGGGCCTGAGTTTGGAGAACCACTAGTGAGCAGTTGCTTTCAATGTGGTACGAAAGGCTCAACATATAATCTTCTCTAGCACATTGTGGAGTTGCATAAGAGACTTTTATGTGTCGAGGTGGTTAAGGGGGTCTTTGGTACAACTGAAGATCTCGATGACATACATCTTAAACTTTAAGGGCAAAGGATAATTGGCTATATCAGCAATAAAAGATGTACCGGTGTATCTTACCAGGTAGTCTTCGGTCTCAGGCTCTCGTGTCTTGATGGCATTGGGGGCATCACCAAACTGGTTTTGCACCTCTATAATCTTCTCGTCCCATTGGTTGGGGATGTCCTCCATTAGGTGGTGGTACTGGCTCCCTTGGTCACCATATTGACTATCTCCGTCTCCGTTCTCCTGTGCAAGTACGTGTGGAGGGGGAACACGTGAGCTCCCTGCATGCTGAGGAGGGACTATTGGGCGAAGGGCGCCTTAGTGTGGTCTTAGAGCATTCTAGCAAGGGGCCCCATTGTAAAGGATTACCGGACGCCTAGAATGAAGAGGTTGCTGCTCCTCTTTTGTTAGAGGGAGTGGTGCTCCTCCTATAGAGTGAGGGGTGACGCCTCCTTGGTTGAGCATTAAATGAATGATCTGCTGATTCAATTTTACCAGCAGCTGTATAGTTTGTAAAAGTTGTTGTTGTTGTCCAACGGCGATAGTTGCCACAACAGATGGTTTTGAGGGTGCGAGGGGAGGCGAAGCCTCTTCCCGGTAGGCCGAGTTGTTGTCTCCTAGTTGTTGAGACCTTGATCTGATAGTGATTTTCATGGATTAAAAGAGTAGAAAATTAGTAGAAACTTAGTCGTTCTCACAGACGGTGCCAAACTGATGATGCACAAATTGGTCTTCGTGCAAGATCATCAGTCAAGCATTCGAATAGTTGCAATCAATGAGCAATAAGCAATCAATTAATAAGAGAATAGTAAATAAAGAGCTAAAACAGAGATTTATAGTGGTTCGGTCTAGGTGACCTACTCTACTCTTGGGAACGGAAGTGGTGGCCGAAGATCTTTATTGAATAATGTTTCCGAGAGAGTAACTCCGAGAGTATTGCAATGTTTTTGGGAGAGAGAGAGAGAGAGAGAGAGAGAAAGAGAGAGAGAAATATGTATAAGGGTCCGTGTGGAGGTTTCAGAGGCATGCCCTCAATGTTGAGAGAGGCTTATATTATATAGCTAGGGTAAGGCGGTGAGGCGGTGACGTGAGGGAGAAGACTTCTACTACTTTGATAAGTGTAGTTATGGTAGGAGATCTCCGCGTCTATCCTGATATTTTCTCCCTCGTGCTCCTATTCTTTCGGAGGAGGACTTTCAACTGGATTGGACTTGATCCTTGTCTTGAGCTTGGACTTGTCTTGTGTTGGTGTGGCTTGGACTTGGAGTGGACTACATTTAGACTTGCATTGGAGTCAAGAGGGGAGGAGAGGATAGGCATGCCATGGGCGGTGCCCACTTGGAGACTACATGTGCGGCGCCCCCTTAGTACCCCTTGGGCGACACCCACTTGGGTCTTGGGCGGTACCCCCTTTTGGGGATGACCTCTTGGTTCCTTTGATGCTTTGAACTCTCTCTTGATACTTTGGATTCCCTCTTGATGGGTTGACCCAACTCTGATTGGTCCTTACATCAGTTCACTTAAATTGGACTTGGTCTAGTTAAATTCGGGCTCATCAATATCAATCCTTCATTTCAATAGGAGGTAATCTCATGTTTTGCCTCTTACATTTTTTGGTGCCATCTATGGGAAGATTCCCATCAATCGAAGCAAAAAACAATGTCAAGATTGAGAAGTGCCATCTGATCACCCGCGGGCAATTTTCCCTTGGGGAATTCCGATCCTGACTACATAGTGTCACCTCCATTTGATACCGACGTTAGGATGCATGTGAACAAACACCAATCTAAACCTTGTGAGGATGATGAATTATCCTCAGCAAGCTTCAGACCATCCAAAAAATAGAATCAACGAGACGATGACCGTGGTGAATCTTTCGGTGCCGAGGGGGAGAACCACTTACTTGCAAAGTTGGTTCAGTCCCTACAAGATTGACTTGATGCGTATGACTAGTTGTTTAAAAAATATTATGCTAGGGAAAAGGATCTCATGAAAGAGAATGAAGAGTTAAAAGCTAGATTAAAGGAGATGACTAAGAGAGAAAAACAGAATAAGGAAAGCCAACGGGAAAGTCTCGATAAGAAATGATATAGAACAGAAAATGTCGAGGAAGACGAGTACAAACAGAAAAGACCACGGGAGCAGGAAGAGGATTCCTGGAAACAATTCATTATCGAAGAGCTAAACAAACGTCTGAAGAGACCAGAGCAAAAATCGGTTAGGGACCTAGCCAGGATATGAAGATGGTACCGAGTCCTCACCTTTTACTATGTGGATCCAAAAGGGGAGAATCCTGAGCAAATTCACAGTCTTGAACTTCAAGTTATATGATGGAAAGACTGATCCGACCTTCCATATCAGGCACTATAGGTAGTTTATGACAGTTCATCGGAGGAACGAGCCGTTGCTCTGCATCATCTTCCCCAGCAGCCCTAGGGAGATGACCATGAAATGGTTCGACAGTTTACCTAAAGGATCAGTGGATGGATGGGCTCAGCTCGTCAAGCAATTCACAACTCGGTTCATCACGAGTAGCAAATAACCCAAAGATGTCGGGACTTTACTTACACTGAAGAAGCGAAGTAATGAAACTTTGAGAGAGTATGCTTATCGTTATTGGGAAACGATGAATGAAGTTAAAGCTTGTAACCCCGAAATTGCTGTGGCGTCCTTTAAAATTGGATTTCCAAAAGAAAACCCTTTATATCAATCTCTAACTAGAAGGCCTGCCATAGACTTGTAGGAGTTAATGGCAAGGATCGAAAAGTACGCAAAAGTTGCTGATGACTTGTCCAAAGACGTGGGAAAGGAGCATCCCACCAGAAAGCAATTTACCCGAGACAAGCTTACCAAGTCGAATAGAGAAGGAGGTAGGAAGAAAGAAAAAAAAGTTTTTCCCCTAAGTCTCCCTTCATTGGGGTGAATACAGTGTTCAAAAAGCCGATATATAAGGCCCCATTTGGTAATGTTTTTGTTTTTCGTTTTTGAAAAACGAAAAACATAAACCAAAAACGACTTTTTTTTTATTTTTAAAAATCGCCCTTCGTTTATCAAACGATGACAGAAACGAAAAACATAAACGGTTACTAAACGAGTTTTTTTTCTTGTTTTCTCTAAATATCAAAATAAAAACGAAAAACGAAAAATTTATTAAACGTTACCAAACGGGGCCTAAGATATTGACTCAAACCAAGGGAAAGTTATATTTCAAGTGGCCCAATAAGCTAACAAGGGATCCTTCCAGAAGGAATTCTAATTTTAGGTGCTCTTATCATCGGGATGTAGGTCACATTACCGAAAATTGTCGATTTCGATCCAAAATTACCAATTCCAAAAAATAATTAAGATTTCGATCCAAAAATATCACGAACCACAATTTATTTGTAAAACTCAAATTCAACCGCATGAATGATGGAAATTAATATTTAATATTGTAGAATCAACATAGGGTTGACAACCCCAAAACATGCATGAGGTATATCAATGATAGTAAAAAAAAAAAAAAAAAAAATCTTACCTTTGACGCTATCTTGAATTAATACTGTGTACTGTTACAAAGCAAACAGAGTAATATTTTAGAATAAAACTAGATAATAATGACGTAGTTAAACTAGAAATAATTTTTGGAGTAAGTAACTAAAAATAATGATACCCAAATTTAATCCAAAAATATTTAACGAGAATCAAATTTAGGTGATTTGAACATATAAAATTACTAAATAATAACCCAAAAACTTTACCTACTTTTTTTGTCGTAAAAAGGTCTTCCTTAGTTGACAAAATTTTAACCCTTTTCTTCCTTAACCTCGCTCACTCTCCCTTAACCCCTCCCCTCTCTTCCTATCACCCCCCCTTTTTCTCTCCTTTATTGTCTGTGTTTTGCCTTCCAACACAATGACTATTTATAGCCAAACTTTGACCTTTATGTCACTCAGCTTGTTGTTGATTTTGCACAATCGATAATTAAACACAAATATTAATTGTTGAAAAATAAGAATTCAAAAGTAGGAAAACAATAAAAACATGAAACAACGATATAGCGTGGTTCGATACAGTATACCCACCTTGATACACTGTACCTATATCTGTGGACCAAGAATCTACATCAATTATTCACTGAAAAACTGACCATCTGGTAACTGATTACATAATATTCAACCCTATTTATAGGGATAAAATATTATTTCTTATCACGTGTCTAATATACATATTCATGGTATATTAAAAATCTTCCAATTTATTTTCTATTTGATTAGGTCACTAATAAAGCTATCCATGGTTTATTAGGACTCTTATATTGATTATCCAATAAACTCTCATTCATAACGATTAGAGAGTTTGGGTTAAATTTTAACAGTCTCCGTTGAACCAAACTCTTCAAATTTTGTCATGCCAAACATTAGGCTTAGCACCCTTGATTTTGATCAACCAATTTTTTTCAAGCACAACGTTCAACCCTACTCTTCTAAGTCGCAACAATCCTCTCTTACTTTCAAGAACCTACATCTTGGCCTGCATCATCTATGCATCTGTCCCCGAGTCTTACCTGTTCTTAGGAGGTTTCAATGGCTCAATGACTCGTAACTTATGAGACACTACATCATCACTATTGAGTTTATGTCAGCCCAATAACTTCCAAACAATTGTAATACACTGACTTCAACTTTAAGAACCTAAAAACCTAAAGAAACATCTTAACCAACACATGCGATAATTCTTTAAATCCAAAAAATGTGGAAGCAACTTAGTGTCTCGTTTGATTTCATACCAATTTTAAAATTTTCTTATGGATCTAAACAAAAATATGAATTAACTAAGTTTTCAAGATTACATCCTTAATGTACGCAGGATGAAATCAACCTTCACACCACGTCGTACACATATGGCAAGAAAGTCTTCAATATGCACACTAACTTGATCATTGGATTTTCAATAACCCACTCTGGTTATTGCATGAAGATTGTCAATCTAGCTCTAATTGTTCTACTATAATCATTGATCTAGCTCTGATTTTTATTTTTACCATAATCATCAATTTAGCTCTGATTGTTGCACTAAGATCGTCAATGTAGCTCTGATTGTTCTACTAAGATCATCAATTCAGCTCTATTATCACTTGTCGGCTTTACACAATGGATAATTAACACAAATAATACTTATTGCAAGATAGAAAAATAATAAAAATATGACATAAAGATATATCGTGGTTCGGTAAAACATATTGACCTTGGTACACCTTATCTACATCCACTGATCAGGAATCTTCATCGATATATTATTCACTGAAAAAATTAGTCATCTGATAATTTATTCTATAATACTTAGCCTTATTTATAGGAATAAAATATTGTTTCTTATCACATGTCTAATATACATATTCTTTGTATATTAAAACTCTCCCAATTGATTTCATATTTGATTAGGTCACTAATAAACCTATCCATGGTTTATTAGGACTCTTACATTGATTATCCAATAAACTCTCATTCATAACAATTAGAGAATTTGGATAAAATTTCAACAACATACATCACATAGACAGTTGTTCATATTTTGTCCATATATCCAATCTTCTTTTTTCCTAACCAAGCTACATGTCAATTCTTTGTGGTCTCTTTTTTCTTTTCAAGACAAGTGTCACTCTAGAAGTTTCTATCTATATATACATTACGTGTAACACGTACTTTACACATTCACTTACCATTTGGAATTTCGGATACTTAAATATTTAATATAATATTTTTATTTAAACCCAAAATATGACTTATATTATAGTCATATTTGAGGTCCATTTATTTATTTAAAATTTCTAAAAATAACTCTTAATTATATAGAATCAAAATTAATAATGTGTTAACGATTAATTTCTATATGAGTCGTCACACTTTAATTTTGATAATCCATCTAACATAGTTAGGCTCAATCTCTTAGCTCTCAATCAAGTAAATTTAAGTAATACTTGGTTTAAACCGAATCCTTTCAATGTGTTTCCAAGAAATCATCTTAAAGAAAATATTCAAAAAATATATCATCTTAAAAAAACGTTATTGAATAGTACCTTATTTTAAAATTTACTATTAGTTCATTTTTTTAACTTACTATTGTGAAAATTTACCCGACTACCTTAAGTTTCTATCTCTCGCCCTTGAGCTAAAGGGTGGTTCGGTGCACAACACTCTCACCACTTCGTGGTCCACCAATTCACCAAGCTTTGAGCTTACCTGGGGCTTACTCCATGAGAGAGATCCACGAGGGAATATACTTAGGGGGCGTGCACTGGCTCACAAAGCAGTCAGATAGGGATATTAACCTACCATGATTAGATACTCCCGTGAGTTTGTCAAGAGATGTGACAAGTGCCAATGCTTTGTGACTGTGCCCAGACAGCCACCCAAAGAGCTCACCACCATTCAGAGCCCATGACCTTTCTCCACGTGGGGGATTGACATCCTAAGTCCCCTCCCCATGAGTCGGGGCCAGTGCAAGTTCGTAGTGATAGCCATCGTCTACTTTACCAAGTGGGCAGAAATCGAGGCCCTAGCCAGAATAACATATTAGAAGATAAAAGACTTCATATGGAGAAATCTAGTCTATTGCTTTGGAATACCTCACGCCATTATGAGTGACAATTCCAATCAGTTTGACTACAAACTCCTTAATAGTTTTTGTGCAGACCTCCATATCAATAGTCCCACTCCAGCCCCGCCCATCCACAAGCAAACAGGCATGCAGAAGTTACAGTTAGGACCATCCGACGTAATTTGAAAGCCAGACTAGAAACTGAGAAAGGATGATGGGAAGACGAACTCCTAGGAGTATTATAGGCCTACAAGATGACACCACGAGGCCCTACATGTGAGACCCCTTTTTCCTTAGCCTATGGGACAGAAGCGGTTATACCCGTTGAAATTGGGGTACACTCTCATAGGGTCCACTACCATGACCCTACCAACAGTGAAGGAGGCCTCCGCATCAACCTCGACTTGGTAGAGGAGGAGAGGGAGATAACCATACTCAGGAATGCAAAGTACAAGCGTCGCATGACCTAATACTACAACTCGAGAGTCAAACCTCGCTCCTTCTTACCCAGAGACCTAGTCTTTAAAAAGGTCATCACATCTTCCAAAGACTCCAGAGAAGCGAAACTGGGACCCAACTAGGAAGGACCCTACACGGTCACAGAGGTGGTAAAGCCTGAAATCTACAAAATCCAGAATTTTGAAGGGAAGGTCTTAGCCCATCCATGAAACTCAGAGCATCTAAAAAAATATTACCAGTAGTTGGGCGTAGTGAGTTATAAGTTGGTGATCACTATTTAGACTATTTACCTTTTATTTTTGTCAATTTTCTTTGGATTATGAAATAAAATTTCACAATATTTTTTCAAAAATTGTATTTCTTTCAAGTTCATGAAGTCTTTACAAAAGATAGAACCTAACTTATCCATAAAAAACATGAATACAAAGACACCTCCTAATGACACTCACTTCCTCAGTTCCCACCATCGCTCACATCCTCCTCATCATAGTCTGGAGCTTCATAAGGTAAAAAGCCAAAAAATTCATAAGCAGGGAGTGTCGCTAAGACCTTTATCTTGAGCTCATTGTAGCCGTGTAGCTGTTAATGAAGGCGTCTGCCTTAGCCCTCTTAGCAGCATCCCTTCTCTTCTCCATCTCTATGGAGTGAGCCTCTTCCCTAGTAGCTCTCTTAAGTGCTACTCGAAGGTCAACCTCTAGATAGGCAGCCCTCTCGTGCGCTAGCCTCAACTGCTCTGCAACATTCGCTCGTGCCTGCCGCTCGAACCCTAACTACTTCGTGACATCATCTCGTGCCTACCGCACAAGCCCTAATTGCTCTGCAACATTCTCTTGTGCATGCCGCTTAAGCACCGACTGCACTTCAGCAGGCTCGCATGCCCACCTCTCCACCGCTTGACCATCGATTGACTCCCTGATCTTCAGTGTATTTGTAAACAAGTAGAGAAAAATAGCAGCCACCTATAGGCATTCGAAGGTAAAAATATAAAGAAAGCCAAAGTATAAAAAAAGAAAGCCAGGTACAAAGCCAAATAAGAGTGTGGGACAAACTAAAGCAAAACCCTTCACAGTAGCGTCAACAATGCCCTTTACCCCTAGGCAGCCTCCTGAACCTCCATGTGGGTTACAAATCCCCAAAGTCTCTCCTTGGCTAGGCTCACGTCCTACAACATAGATATTGGGGCATTATCCAAAACGGGACAACTAGGCGGACACTCCATCCTGGTAGGAGATCGCGCTGAAGCCTCAGCCCCATAGTAGTGCTGAGACCATCTTTAGAGGTGGAGGAGACATCAATCAAAGAAGGACGAGGTGCATCTCCAAGCTCCGCCTCTCTAGGACTAGCTTGACCAGTAGGCCTCGACTGAGAAATGCGAGGGGGGGCACTGGAATTTGCCTTCCTAGAAGGAGGAGGAGACACCATCCTAGAAGCACAGACTGCCTCCACTATTGATCTGTCAATGGAGGTACCTGCAGAACCAGTGTAAGTTAAAAATCCTACCACAACGTGCTTACAAATAGCCTATAAAAGAGAAGTACCTTTCTTCTTCGGCTTCGGAGAAGCCTTGGGATGACCAGACGCCAACATAATCCTAGAGAACTCCTTAAACGGATGGTCACGTACCATCTATAACTTGCCCTTTTGCTTCACGGATAGAGTCGGTGAAGTTGCAAGGAAGCCAATTGCATTGTAAGGACAAATATGTGACGACTAGAATGAAGTTAAATGAGGAGTCCTTACCCAGCTTAGTCTTGAAGATCACTTTCTGTGGCCCACTATCCTCCAACAAAAAAGAACTTGGTCTTCCAACTATGAAGTTTCGAAGGAAGCCTAATGATGAACTTGCCCGACCTTTGGGCAAAATGGTACCACCCCTGATTAGAGACGGTATTCTCTAGAAGCACGTATATAGCCAAAAACTCCTCAAAGGGGGGAGGGACGTCGGAACTATGGATTATCTACCATAGTGAAAAGAATCCCACTAACGCCCTCCACTTGTTTGGAGCTAGTCTCCTTGGAACCAACGATAGATGACCCAAAACTTGACATATAGGTCCAAGTATCAGGAACCTCAGGCCTGTCTCCAAATGCCTTCATAAAAGACAATCTCGCCCGAAGGGTCGCATCATGCTAGCTCGTCACCCCTCGGCACGACGACACATCATAGAACGAGGAATGCAATATGAGGAAACTATACCTTCAATGTCCTCGTCAGAATCAAGGGAGCTAAATATAAAGGCTACCCTTGAGCCGTTATCTCCATCAATCCCTATGCGTCTCTCGGAGTCTCGAGTAGTCTCCTGCTTGCCTAAAAGGACACCTGCAAGAAACAAAATCAGATTAGTGCTAAAAAATGTCCATAACAACAGAAGAGTAAAAATGAGCGCCTGGCAACATGCCTCGAGAGCTTGCTTTGTTCAGATCATCACTTGGGAAACTTGGGGCGCCGTTCAGATCAGAACGGGTGCCGCCTGCCTCTCTTGAGGCACCATCTTGCAACTCTTTAGTGCCTGGGACCTCTCTCACTATACAACAAAGGTTGCTCGAGGTCACTTTGCCCATGCCTGACGTCACGCCAAGAATTCCAAAGGGCCTCTCGCCATCTGCCGAGACCTCATCAAAATTGCAGTGAGGAGAAGTACCCAAGTTGCCAGAGCCCAAGAGGGGGTCGCCCAAGCCCCTGGCAACGCCCAAGGGGGCACCATCCAAGCCCTGGGCGTCGCCATGAAGGACCCTCCTACTTCTCCCATCTGTCCATCTCGCCCACTCTCCGCAACATCATAGATAGCAAAATGGCTGGAGCCCTTACCTGACTCAGCAAACCCGGCGCCTATAATATTACTGGCGCAGCCCACACCTTGGACCCCTAGTTGGGCATTGCCTACATCATTGGCACCACCTCTGGGTTCTCCCACGCTCTGTACTTTGCCAAGGCCAATTGCTCCATTGTCCGCCTCACTCCGAGAGTCACCCAAGGCATGGGCGTTGCCCATTTGGCCAGTGGAGCCACCCGACCTTTGGACCAGCTCCCTTGAGCTCTCCGTTATCTCGTCACCCATATTATTTGAGCTCCTAGTCTCCATTTACCTAGTTTTGATTTAGAAGAAGACAAAGGAAGAGAAATGGGTGAGGAACAATAGCCTCTTAAAGAGGCCTTTAAATAGAGAAATGATGGCTTCTTTGAAAAACCTTGTTGAATAGCTTCTTGAAGAAGCCTTGATTGGATAGATTTTAAGAGAAGCCTCTAGAAATAAGAAATGAAAAGAGGAATGAGGTGGGAGAGACCAAGGACCTATATTTATAGATGAAGACCCAACAAGAGCAATGCCAAAAAATGCAAAAAATATCCGATATCAGTAAACTCAACAGAAAGTCCCAAAAAATTAAAAAGACATTGTGGAGAGCAAGAAAACACATAAGGAGAGGAAACTCATGCCCTCAACCCTCCTCTCGCAAATAGTTGGAGGCTAGGGGTACGGGGAGAAAATGATGAGCCCAACATCAATTGGATCAGACCCGATAAACCAAGAGTGGTCCAAGTCACCAGCACGTAAGAAGGGCCCAAAGTCACCAGTGCCCAAATGGGGGTCACCCAAGCCCCTGGTGCCGCCCATGAGGGACCCTCTTGCCTCTTCCTTCGTCCTCCTCAATTTTCCAATCTGACCCAAGTCCAACCAACTCAAGTTCGAAGAAGCCAAAAGGAATAGGAGTACGTGAGAGGGAATATCGGGATACGCATCATGGAGATCTAATCCTACCTTAATTGTACTTACCAAAATAGTAGAGTCCTCTCCCTCACATTACCACCTCACCAAACATATATAGTGTAAGCTCTCTCAATAAGGAGGGACACTTTTTGAGATTACCTTGAGACCTCAAGACACCTCTACATCTCACACACCTCTCTGTACTCTAAGTTTCTCTCTCCTTGCTAATGTAACTCTCCGGGTTACTTTAGTCGTCAATAAATAGCTCTGGTCATCGGTGCTATTTTTTGAGAGTGGAGTAGGTCAACCGGACTGAACCACTATAAATCATTGTGTTGATTCATTATTTACTGCTTTTCCATTTAATTGCCTATTTATTGCTTATTAATTGCACCTTTACATATTCTTGACTGTTGATCTTGCATGAAAACCAATTTGTGCATCATCATAGTGCATGAGATTAAATAGTAAATAAAACCCTAATTTTAAAAAGATAGAAGATGAATTTGTTATTAAAGGAGTGTGTATAACATAAAGTTTACTTAGGTAGAATGAGGTAAGCATAATAATAGGGGTGGACTTAATAGTTTGATTATAAAAAATTTAATGGTGGTGAAAATGGATATTTATAGTGTGGGAATAGCACCACCCTTATAAATATGGAATACACCAATTACAGTAATAATAATAACAATAACAATTGACAATTATAGATCCTTTTGAACAAATTTTTGTATGTTTAATTTAAATCTTCTATGACTAAGCAAGATGAAGAAACATATTCATACTATTTTAGACTTATTAAAAGTTGAACTACCGATGAGACATTTCAGGGGTCCCATTAACCTAGATAACAAATTTAATGCAATATGACACAAGTATGTAACAAAAATTATGAAAGATCTATGTGATCAATTGTAAACCATGAAAATTCAAAAATTCCAAATAATTATCTATATATGATTAAGTTTATATATATAGGGAAAGAGAGAGACTCACAACAAAAGACTAGTCATTGAAGCATAGCACCAATCGCTTCACACTACGAGAAATCAACGTCCTCGACTTACTCGATTTTTTTGTTCTTTTTTGTCTCCATTTCACGAAAAAGCAATGTTACATATACTTAAAAAATAAACTTGATAATTATAAATATTGATTTCAATATTGGTCCCAACATTTATTAGAATTCACTACGTATTGAATGATTGTGATTATCAAATCTATTTTTTTTTTAAATCCATGTAGCACTACTCTTCACAAAAATATCCTCTTCAACTGATCGTGGGCCTTATCCTGGGAATTTCTGTATCGGGCCGTGGCCCGTAACTAAGACAGTGGGTGACCAAAAAGGAATGGGCTTTACTTTGACCTACATAAGTGACTTTTGGGCTCAGCTCACAGTTTCTATTTTGGGCCAATTTGAACAACAATAAGAGTATTGGAAAAAGAACCGTATTAGTAATGGATTACACTCGAAACGCATGTACACAGAACCTTCTGTTCTCTGAAAAACAGAACCAGAAGAGTCCAACTTAAATGAGTCCGTCTTAAAAATGAGTAATGTTATTTAAACTTGAAAAACGAAAACGTTCACATTTGGTATTTAAAATTTAAACAAGCACGAACAAACCAAAGCCGGGTCAAGTCCCAATCAAACTCAAATAGTTTGGTTTGTTCAACAATCCCATCCATAGCTAGTGTTTTCCGCGTCGAAGTTTTATTTGCCAAGTTCATCATTACAACAATGGTTTTTTTTTGGTGATTGGAATGGAGGGCACCCAAGCCCTATGTCGCCACCATTTCAAATGGCGTTTGATAACATTTTCACTTCTAAACAAAATATTAAAATAAAAAAACTATTTCTCAATTCACAAAAATATATATAAAAATTAATTATTACCCAACATGCTATTATTTTCAATTTTCACAAAAAACTAGAAACAAAGTTACAAAACTAAAAACGAAGCCATTACCAAACAAGCCCTTATGTATTATATATCCTCTCATCGTTGGACACAATTGTCTGAGTTATATGCCATTCTTTACATATTAAGCCAATGACAATATCAAAGATCCCCTTGTTGGGGCAGGACGGTGTTTCACTTGCATTACTTTTGTTCCTACCTCATGTCATAACTACCCCCGGCCGGGCCCATTGTAGCTGTCTTCGAATTTTCCGCAAGTATCAGTATAAATAAACAACTCAAGGTTATTATGTTTTTTATTTTTTTTTGCTACAGGGTGTTTAGTCTTTGTGTCAACTACTCGCTCAAACTATACGGTTATCACCGTAACTTAAACTAGACTAAAGCATTGGTTAACCCTTAAAGGGTATGTAAAGAGATTGAATTTGAAATTTTTGGATTACCAAAAATCAATTTCAATCACTTCACAACTCCTCAAGGTTCCAATATTACTACGTTGCTTAATGCTTCGTTTGGTAGGAAAGATGAAAAGTAGGAAGGATATACTTTCTATCCTTCAAAGAAAGAAAGTAAGAATGATTCACTTTCCTTCTGTTGTGTTTGGTTGGATGGATGGAAAAGTAATATGAATATTTTTTTTGTTGACTAAGATTTGGGATGACAATTGAGTCGTATCGTGTTAGATTCGTATTGAGTCATTACGGGGTTGTGTTGAACATTAGTCACACTTAACTCAGTTCATTTAACTAATTGTGTCGTGTCGAGTTACTAGTTGACATGTTTGTTTTCGTGTCGCGTTCGTGTTCGAGTTAATCAAATTCGTGTCGAGTTCGAGTCGTGTCATCGTGTTAGTTAAAAAATTTCACTCCTAATTAAGATTGGAAAAATATTTTTTTAATTTTAATTTTTAATTTTTTAGTTTTTAATTTTTAATTTTTTAATTTTTAAAAATATATATATAAATACATATTTTATCATTGTATTTTTATATGAAATTAATGTATACGTAATATATGTATATATAAAAAGATATATACACAAATAAGATACATCTTAACACAAATAATTAACTTTCGATTCACTTTTCGTCTGATTTTGGAGGGATTGATTTTGGTGGGTTGGAAGGAAAGTTAGTCCATCCACTTTTCCATCCTTTCAACTTTCCTTTCTTACCAAACATGATGTTTTATTTATCTCTCAAATTTTTCATCCTTCCAATTTTCCATCCTTTCACTTTTCCATCATACCAAATGGAGCATAAGACTAAATTTTCGCCTTTGATTTTGTTACTTACACATCACAATAAAGTGATTTCATCTTCAACATCACCAATTTTTGAGTTTTACGTTCACACCCCCATCGCATTCTGCACATCTATTTTCGATGAGAAAAACTTATGTACCATTTGGTAATGTTGTTTTAATTTATTTTGTTTGTTAGACTTTTTGGCTTTTTCTAAGTAGTGCTCCTTTTTTCAATTTAAATTTGTGTTTTTTCTTCGTTCGGATTTGTCCCCTTCTTGTAAGTCTAATGGAGTACGCATGTGCTTAAATAAAGAAACATACGATGTAGAAACTAAGATGTATGCTTTTCTATGATAGTAACTAGTGGTGGTCAATATGATGCATAATATTTGTAATCTCACGATACATATTTATTTTTCAACTGGGAAGCAATCAAAGTGAAATCTATGAAAATTCAAATGTTATCATATTTTTCTTGTTGGTTAGAAAGAAAAAAAATAATAAATAATGAACACTTGGGGAATATTTCAAGAGAGAAATGTGCATTAAATTCACAAGTCATTTGATGCCTTTTGCTCTTTGTGTGTGCTTTCCACTATCAAAGCCTACCCAGTTTTCAAAAACATGTTCGGTTTTATCTAAGTTTTTGGTTGTTTCCACACATATAATAGAAAACTGAAGGCTAACTTTTGAGCGAGTTTAGTGATCAAGTTTGTTCTCTTATAAGTAAGAGATTTTATGTTCTATACTTGTTACGCTCGGAGTTTTAAAAAATTGTCGACGTAAGGCTGACACTATTTAACAAAAAAAAAAAAAAGAAGCCAAAGGCCAACAACCAAGAGAGAGTTTACTATCATGAAAGATTAGATTGTTATGAGTCTTCTGGCCATTCCCAACCGTTAAATTCACATAAAATACTAGTCACAAATGGGTCACCCACCGAATCTATCTAAGTGCTATCAAATGGGCAGTATAAGTACCAGCCCGACTGAGCAGCTTATCATTCTGAGTTTCTGTTGTGTATTTGTATTTTTGAATTAAGGTGAGAAATAAGAGTTTCCGTAAAAGAACATGGCAAAAGAAGAGCTAAAAAATATTGTGGAGAATAGCACGACTGAGGAGCTTAGCACAGAGCAGAGATGGTCTCTAAAGGGACTGACTGCTCTTGTCACTGGTGGTACCAAAGGCATTGGGTGAGTGACAATTTATCTCTCACACAGCCTACTCTGAGTCTCTCTCTTTCTCTCTCTCTCCATCACACACACACTCTCTCTCTCTCTCTCTCTTATATATGTTTGTTATAGGTCTATCTATATCTGTTTGTTACATAATTATATTGATATTAGAAATTGGTAATTTTGTTCAGTGGGTTACGGTGGGTTTATTTTCGAATTTTAGGTATGCCATAGTGGAGGAACTAGCTGGGTTTGGTGCTGTTATACACACATGTTCAAGGACCCAGACAGAGTTCAATGAAAGGTTGCAAGAATGGGAAGCCAAAGGATTTAAAGTAACCGGTTCAGTGTGTGACTAGTCATCAAGACCACAGAGGGAGGAGCAGATGAGAACTGTCTATTCTGTTTTTGACGGCAAACTCAACATCCTTGTAAGTTTGGCCTCTCTGCTGTGCAAATTCCAAACACTTCTATGCTTCTCATGGTTCTTGCTGGTCTTGAACAAAGTGCTTAAGTGCTAGGCATCTGTTAGTGCCAGGTCCAACACAACGACGGAATTTACAGTCTTTTTTTTTTATTTTTTGTAATGCGGTTGGGGTGACCGGTCTAACTTACAAATATCTCAAGTAAATCTTCTTTCGGTTTGATAAAAAATAGATCATTCACATTGAAGTTGGAGAATTCATGAGAAAAGTAATGTTATTTAGATCTAAAAATTTGACCTAATTTGTTAATATAATGATGTGATTTCAGTTGAACCATTAGATCAACACCAAGTTTTAATATTTGATGGTCTCACAGTCAATCCAAAATGTCATAATAAATTAAGTCAGCAAATTAGGTCCCAATTGCATTGCTCTTCATGAGAAATATTCCTCATGACGTGGCCAAGAGAGTTATCAAATTTTAAACTTAGAATGTCTGAATTTATTGATTATTCCTATCTTCACTGAGCTATCTTGAAATTAGAAGCTTATGTTTTGGAGCCTAATGATAGGTTATAAACGGCCACCATTCCGCAGAAGTGAGAATTTAGACTGACAAGGGACGTAAAAATTGCCTTTAATTGACCGACAAACTGAAATAATTTTTTAGGGAGCCTTTGGGGCAGTGTTATCAGAACCGCACCGGACCGGCCGGTTCGACCGGTTCAACCGTGAATCGGGACCTTAGCTGGTCCGGTTCTGTAGTTAGACTGCTTAAAAAAAAAACCCGACTAAAAACCGAAAAATCGGTCGGTTTTTGTTAAAAACCGTAAACCGGTGGTTTTATAAAAATCGGCCGGTTCAATGACAAAATGAAAAAATAAATTCTAATCCCTTAAAATCTCAACTCTCAACCTTTTGATCTTTTTATTGCCCTAACCCCTAAAATATGATGATAGCTTGATTTTTTTTAAACAAGAATTATATCTCAAATGATCTCCCTTGCTAAGATTTTAAATTTAATATTGAGTTTTTTTACTTAACTTTATTTTTCAAGAATGTTTCTTTTACTTAACTTTATTAATTTTATGACAAATTATATGTATTTTAGACATATTTTATATTTTTTAGTTAAATTATTATATTTTATAATTATTATATATTTTTATTTTTTTTATTATATGACCGGTCCGACCAGTGATCCACTGGTTGAACCAGTGAACCATTGACCCAGTCCCCTAGTCGATTCGATGACCAGTCCGGTTCTGATAACATTGCTTTGGGGGCTCGAGGTATTCAATCCCATGGTCCATATTTGAATTCATGGTGGATGATCTACAAAAAATAAAGTTTGAAAGAAAATATATTGAATGAGATGTCATAATCACACCAATTTATTAAGAACTACGCGTTTAGACGCAATTAGATTCTAATTGACAAATATCAAAGTCACTTCGCTGACATGAACATGAAAGAGGCCTTGTATACCCAGTCCGCTGTTGTCACATTCACTATCAACGACCTCATGTTGAAAACAACTAAACAAAATTGTCTCAAGTGATTGGTGAGATTGATAATCCCAAAACTTTCATAATAATTTTTTGAAAGAGTAAAGTGACTCGATAGCCTTATCATTATTTATTTTTCTATCGGTAAAATAACGGATAGACGCCATCTCATATTAAACCTGCTCTCCCAAAAAAAAAAAGGAGAATGTGTTCAACATGAAAAAAAATCAATAATAAACAAAATAAAAAGAAGAGTTAAAGAAGCATGCATGGTATGACTTGGATTAAGATCCGTTCCATTATTTTTTCACACAATTTCACCCAATGATAGATTATTCACCATGTAGACCCTTCACCGATACACAATGGGTGATCTACCATCGAGTGAAATTGTGTTAAAAAATAATAAAGAAGATCTATATCTTTATGACTTTTGATCTACCTTTGAAGTAAGACTCTGCAATGCTTACACTGAAAATTGTTCTATTATTACACCTTCAGATAAACAATGCTGCAATAAGTCTACTAAAGCAAGCCACAGCCCACACTGCTTGGGATTTCTCAAACGTAATGGATACTAATGTTGAGGCACCATACCATCTCTCCCAACTCGCATATTCTATGCTCAAAGCATCTGGACTTGGAAATACCATCTTTATTTCCTCTATTGCTGGTGTCACGGGTCTACCTGCTATCTCAATCTATGCAGCTGTCTAAAGGTATGTTTCGCAGGTTTTGCAGTGGAAATACTAATTGAATTCAGCCTCGTTTAGATAGCAGTAATCCTAGTAATGGAATACTCAGATTTTGAATACCACAAGAATCGAGATGTTTAGGAATGTGATTGATTATTGTCATCAAAACCGGGCCAAAAAGTCATTACTCACAGAGATTTCAAACTTTTACCACTGTATTATGTGCTCAGGTGCAATCAATCAACGTACAAAGAACTTGGCTTGTGAATGGGCAAAGGACAACATTCGCATCAACACTGTTGCACCGGGGGTGTCCGAGCCACCATTATCAAACCAGTAGTATTTCTCACCCATTAAACCCTCTTGTCTAATAAACCCATTGCTAAATATGGATGAATTATATTTTTTATTTTTTACTTCTTAACGAGTAAACGGATAGTACTGATTGATCAGATGTGAATTTTATCTTCTCCAGGAGGATGTCGAGGAATCCATAGCAAAGATGTTTGTCCCAATGATGGCTCGAGTTCCTCTTCGTCCCATTGCTGAACCTAATGAGATTTCAGGACTTGTGGCATTCCTTTGCCTTCCAACTGCTTCATACATTACTGGGCAGGTTATTGTTATTGATGGTGGACTTACAGCACGTGGTAACTAGCAACTCATACACTCCCTCATTCTCCCACCTTCAAGGCAATTCCTTCAAATTTGTCTGTAGCTCACTGTACAACAGGACATCATTCACATTTTATTAAATAAGACTCATGTAAGAATTCAAAAACTTAAGAAGCTTTTACTGAATTATGGTGTTTCGAGTTATTTGGTACGAATGAATAGATTTATGCTTTCCCGCGGGTTATGGATAAGCTAATGAAGAAGAAAAGTAGTAAAGCTGATTCTCTGTAAACCAAAAGCGCAACCAACAAAAAGGACAGTCAAGTGCATGAAACTCACGCCATTGAAATGAAATGGAGAAATATAATCTTAGACGACATGTAAATTTATGATTTTGTTTAGCTTGCATCTCCAAAAACGGGCTTGTTTGGTTTGCGTCTCAGACAACAATATCCAAAAACTGTTTTTAGGTAACAATTCTAAAAATTGATTTTGGTATTTTTTTTCACAGAACTTGCTTGGTTATATATTTTAAAAAACAGTTGTGCAGAACAAAAAACAAAAAACCTTTTTGGATATGCACATGACAAGAGATGCAAACTGACGGCCTGTATTACTTTAATATAATAAATTTGATAAAATACAAAAAAAAAAAAAAAAAATCTTACCATTGATTGAACTGCAATGTCGAAGCTTCGTCAGAGTAAACAAACCCATTGACTGATGTCAATGGCTTTATGCTTCATCGTATGTTGGCTGCATATAGAGATCAAAGGAGAAAAATACATTGCACACTGGAATATAAGAACCTAAGAGGTGAAATGGGGGAATGGGATAATGAGATTAGCAAAAGGAACTTGCGGGAGTCTTTAATGTGTTGAGAGTGCATTGGGATCAAAATCTAAAAGAACCTTTTTGCCAAAGAAGAACCCTTTCATTGAAGAAGTCCCATATCTGAAAACTAGATCTAAACCCTGTTGGAGAGCTCTCAGTTGTCGGAGAAGACAATCTCGTTTGAGTTCTCTCTCTCTCTCAGTCGTCGGAGCTCTCTAGTTGCTGGAGAGACGAAGAAGGCGTCTGGTGTCGCTGAAGGAATTTGTACTACGACATGTTTTGTTGGGGAGGCAGAGAAAGGCGGGGAGGGAGAGAAAGGCAAAAAAAAAAACCTTTTATACTATGACATGTTTTGTTGCTAAGGAATTTTGAATGGAGACCTCATTAAGGAGTTTAGGGTTGTTGCCCTTGTTTCCCTTGTTTTCTATTTTGTCTTGAAAACTCAGAAAACATCTAAATGATGTTCTCTAGTTTTGTTCTCAATTCCCACTTTTTTTGAAAAATTGTTTTTGAAAATTACTGTGCCAACAACATCTCAAGAGTTTACTGTTTTTGATCACAGAAAACTATTTTTGAGACACAAACCAAACTTTTTTTTTGTTTTTGAAAATAGTTTCTAGAGGAAAAGATGTTTGCCTAACCTTTTTTTTTTGAAAATTGAAAACAAAAAGTACGTAGATTAGTGAACAAGTTCAGACTATTTTGTGTATTTTTTAAAATAACCTTTTCAAAATTTAAAAAACACCACCTACACAACATTTCTATTTTCATTATTTTTGGGTTACTGTTAAAAATAGTTTTACTATTTTTTATTTTATAGAACTGTTTTTAGAATTATATAACTAAACAAGCTCTGCGACACAAAAAAAATCAAAATAATGTTTCTATGACA
This sequence comes from Ilex asprella, assembly GCA_023539305.1. NCBI lineage: Eukaryota > Viridiplantae > Streptophyta > Magnoliopsida > Aquifoliales > Aquifoliaceae > Ilex > Ilex asprella. The sequence goes on along the minus strand of CM042200.1, from coordinate 19,013,644 downwards.
CAAATTCTTGCTCAAATGATCCCATTTGTTCAAATAGGTCCAAGGAACACCTGATTTAAGTTCAAAAAAATAGTCCATTACATTAGTACTAACTTAAAGAAAATTTAGTTGGCTACACGAAAATATTTTCTGCTATCCTTTTAACTCATGGCCCAGAAACACGATCCTCACCACGCTGAATTCTAAAGCAGCTAATGTGGGTTTTGATCTTCACTTGCTTCGGAATTTGTCACCATTTATATGGCATATTCTTCAATGCTCTAGGATTAGGTTTTCCAGTATAACAAGATGATCATACAATTCTACGAAAATAGAAGAGAAAGTATCCATATAGACATACATTCCGATCTTGAAAATATGTAGTAATCCTGGTTTGGATAAACAAAAATTCTTGAAGTGTATATCATTACAAAGACAAGCAGTTTCACACATACACTAAACTGATGGTGGATGTGGAGCATCAAATTTCGCTTGACATTGGAGCTCGGTTTTGTTGCAGAAGTTGCATAAGTGGCCAGAAGATGTCCAACCGATGGGATTCTCTTGAAGCCTGCATGCATAGAAGAAATTGACTTTAGAAATGTTTGTGATGGACACAAAAACAAGCATACCATTGCAATTAGGGTAGGAATGGGTTGCCAAGTGGAGTATCTATATCATGCAAGTAGTGTCATGTCAAAATTAATTTGATCCATACATGACCCATTATTAGCTGGGTCATTAATCCAATAGTGATCTGGTCCATTAATGTTTAATTAAAATTTGGTAATCTCGTGTTGAACTTGTGCACGATAGGTGAGTTGTGTTAGCTTCGTGCTGATTTCATACTGAATAAGCAAATTATGTAAAGAGTGTTAAACAATAAAGAGAAATACAAGAAATAAGAAATGAGGATGCTAGGGTTTCATTAATACTGCATAATTCAACTGAATACAAAGAAGTATTTTAACCTAAATACAAATAGACTATATATAGGCTAAACAATGGAATAAAATAAAAGACTATTCTACCCTTAATAATTAAAATAACCCTATATTTCTTAACATCTCCCCTCAAACTCACGATGTGGCATCTACAAGCATCGAGAGTTTGCCAACTAAAAAAAAAACGGGAAATAGAATACGACTTGGTAAAGAAATCTGCAATCTGCAAAGAAGAAGAAACAAATGGCAAAGTAATGGTACCATGCTTGAGATGATGACGAGTAAGGAGATAGTCGATCTCAATATGCTTAGTTCGTTCATGAAAAACCGAGTTGTGAGCAATCTGAATAGAACTCTGGTTGTCACCATACACATGAATGGGTTGAGAAAGAGAAGCTCCCATATCTGTAAGTAACTAACGTAACCAAAAAATCTCTTTGGTAGCAGATGCTATAGCACGATATTCTGCTTCGGTTGAAGATTGAAAATAATAGATTGTTTCTTGCTCATCCAAGAAATAAGAGAATCACCAAAAAAAATACAGAAACCAGTAACAGACTTGCGATCTATGGGATCACTGTCATGATTAGCATCAGAGTATGCACGCAGCTCCAAGGAAGTGGTGGATGGAAGTAAAAGACTCTGAAAGACTGTACCCCGAATATACTGCAAAATACGAAGAAAAGCTGCCCAATGAACTATAGTAGGAGAAACAACAAACTGACTAACAACATGAACAATATATGCAATATCTGGACGAGTAATAGTGAGATATACCAAGCTCCCAACAATAGTACGGTATAAAGTAGGATCTAACAAAAGTAAACCATCAGAAGAAGAATACTTTGCATTAACCTCAATGGGAGTATCTACAGTCTTATTATCTGTAAGTCTAGTTCGCTCAAAAATATCTACAACATATTTTGACTGAGAAAGAAGATAACCTCTGGGTGAGTGGGCTACCTCAATGCCCAAGAAATATCGTAGAGAACCAAAATCTTTTATTTCAAATTGTCTAGCTAACTCTGTCTTCAAAACTAAATACCATCAATATCATCACCAGTAATAATTATATCATTAACATATAAAGACAGAATGATACGACCTGTTTCAGTGCACTTAACAAAAAGAGTAGAATCATGACTGCTAGAAGCAAAACCAAGGGAAGAGATCACAACAGAAAATTTCTCAAACTAAGAATGAGGTGCTTGTTTGAGACCATATAACACTTTCTTGAGCTTGCAAACATGCCCAGAATCATATGAAACACCAGGAGGGGACACCATATATACTTCTTCTTGAAGATCTCCATTCAAGAAGACATTTTTAACATCAAACTGAGAGTTATGCCACTGACGAACTGAAGCAACTGCAATAAGAGTACGAATAATAGTCATTTTTGCAACAGGAGCAAATGTCTCCTCATAATCCATACCATACTATTGAGAGTACCCTTTTGCAACCAACCTAACTTTGTATCGCTCAACAGATCCATTAGAATTAATCTTGATCTTATACATCCAACGACAATCAATAACACTCTTACCAGGAGGCAAAAGGAACTAAATCCCACGTACCTGTCTTATGCAAAGCAGAAAGTTCCTCATCCATAGCTTGCTGCCAACGAAAATCAAGAATTTTCTCTTTATAGGAAGAGGGCTCAGAGAGACAATGAATAGAAGCAAAAAAGGAAGTAAAAGATGAAGAATAACAAGAATAAACAAAATCTCGTAACTTTGTGGACTTACGAATGTGTATGGATTGACGTAGAAGTGGATCCACAATCTCAGACGGAGCTTAAAAGACCATAGGATAAAAGGGAGATTCAGGTGTGTTAGAGAGTAAAGTGTCAGTACCTGCAGAATGATCAGTACAAATTGAAGTAGTAGAAATCTGAGATGACAAACTATTAAAATCCTCAGAAAAAGGATCTATACAAATAAGATCAGATCTAGTTAAGCTATGAGTAGTGGATGGAATAGAAAAGAAAGGTATATGCTCTAGAAAAATAACATGACGAGACACATAAAGTTTTTGAGTTATTGGATCAAAAAACGATACCCTTTTTTACCTTTCACCATAACCAAGAAAAACACAAATAGCAAATCGAGATGATAGCTTGCTACATTCTACATGAGGATGAAGAACGAAATAAGTACAACTAAAAACTCTAAAGAAATAATCATCAGGGGCATACCCATACAACTTTTCAAAAAGAGAAACATATGAAATATGAGAAGATGAAATTGTATTAATCAAACATACAGCAGTAAGAACAGTTTCACCCCAAAACATACAAGGAATAGAAGCAGACAACAAGAGAGAACGAGCAGTTTCAACAATGTGCCTATGTTTTTTTTCAGTAACACCATTTTGGTCAGGAGTATCTGTACACGAAATTTGGTAAATAGTTCCATCTAAGGCAAACAACTCACAAAATTCATTAGAAATGTATTCTCCACCCAAATCACATCTAAAATATTTGATAACAGCATAATGTTGAGTTTTGGCAAGAGCTCGAAATGCTGTATATATGCCAAAGAATTCAGAACGATATTTCATTAAATAAATCCAACAATAATGAGTATGAGCATCAATAAAATAAACATAATATCAAGACCCTTCTTTTGTGGCAACAGGAGAAGGTCCTCATATATCAGAATGAATCAAACCAAATGGAGAAGAAGAAATAGAAATACTTCGATTAAAAGGTAAAGCTGAAAATTTTGTCATTTTACATCCACTATAATAAGAAATATCACAAGTTTGCAAATTTTCTAATGCCCCTGTGGATGCCAAAAATCTCAAACGAGAAGACGAAACATGAACTAGACGAGAATACCATAAATAAAAACTAGAAGAAGAAGAACTCAAACGAAAAGAAGATAAATCAACACTAGTAGCAGTAGCAGCAACCGACACTTTTAACTCATCCAAAATATATAGTTTCCCCTTTCTACGGCCTGTCCCAATCAGCTTCTGAGACTTCAGATCCTGCACATAACAAGAAGAAGAAGAAAAAGTGACTAAATTACCAGAATCACATAACTAACCAACAGAAGCAAGATTTAATGTGAGTTTTGGAATATGATAAACATTAGGGAGAGACAAGTGAGGTGTGACAGCAGAACCAACAACTGCTAAAGGCATAGGAGTTTCATCAACAGTCATAATAGGAATAGAAGATGAAAGAGACACAGAAGCAAAAGATGAAGAATCTAAAGACATATGATGTGAAACACCAGAATCCAAGACCCATACAGAATGTGACATACCTGAAGAACTCTGAGGCAACTGACCTACGGAAGAAGAAGAAGAAGAAGACAAAGCTTGTGGCTGTAAGGAAAGAAACTTCTGAAATTGCTTAGTCATAGTACTAAGATCGGTGAAAGGACCTGATAAAACTACTGCTGCAGTATTAGACTATGGTGGTTTGTAACCCTAAGATGGTCTATGAGCATTAGATTGCGACTGGTTGCCAGGCTTCCAAGCCTGAGACTGTTGATGTGATTTATTATGCTGTCTCAACTTAGGAAATTGAGTCTTCCAATGACCTCTCTGTTTATAGAAACTACACTCGTCGAAGGCAACCCTTGTGTAAAGCTTATTCTGATTATTAGAGAATGGCTTAGAAGGTACTGCTAACACAGAAGGATTAGAAGTAGAAAGAATTCCCTTTTCAGAATAAGATTGAAGACGTATTTCTTCAGCCAATAACTTACTGATAACTGAATCAACAGAAGAAAGTGGAGAGCGATGCAAAATTGAACCTCTAAGTCCTTCAAAATCACTGTGAAGTGTAGTTAAAAACTGTACCAATCGTTGCTGCTCTCTACGATCAATATAGGCATCACATGCCTTTAATTCTGCCGATTCTATAAGAGCCAATTGATCCCAAAGATCTATCATAGCAGAATAAAACTTCTGAATACTCATATTCTTCTGCTGAATAGCTTGTATATTATTCTCCAATTGATACTGCTTTGTAAAATTTGATTGAGTGAATAACCTTTGCAGATAATCCCAAATCTCCTTTGCTGTCTCATACTTCGCCAATTGTGCACCTATAGAATGCTCAACAGAATTGTTAATCCAAGTAATAATTTTTGTATTATTTGCTTCCCAGACATCTATCAACGCAGCATAATCCTCATCAATATTCTTAGGTTTCACAGAAGTTTCACTAACATATCCCCACATATGTGTATCCTTAAGAAAATTTCTCATCACATAATTTCAATATGAATAATTTTTTCCATCTAACCTCACACTCACAGACTGAAGCGAATCGTCTCTCTCAGTAGCCATAATAAAAAAATAAAGAAAACCAGATCGCAAAATGGAATGAAAATCCTCTCGAAATTGTACAATCACTCTAAAGAAAAATAAGAAAAGAGGAGGCTAGAGTTTCATTGATACTGCATAATTCAATTGAATACAAAATTTTTTTTAACCTAAATACAAAGAGATTATATATAGGCTAAACAAAGGAATAAAATAAAAGAGTATTATACCCTTAATAATTAAAAAAATCCTATATTTCTTAATGTCATATCGTGTCAAGCCCGTACAGATACTCTAACCTTGTAAATTGCATTCATGTCAAAGTTGGCTCAACCAATATAAAACCCATTTATCAAACTGGTTTAGCTGGCCAACCAATTATGACCCAAACTCATAAATGATAAAATTTATAAGTAGTTCGTGTTAGATTAATGGATCATATAAAAAATTATCAAACCTAATAGCTATGTTTTCCATTAGACACAGAGAAAAGCATATCATACATCCATGTGTCAAATTGACTTGATACCTCAACAACGAAGTGAGCCCAAATGTTGTATGAATGGGTTTCCATTGCATTCTCTAAGATAGTCAAATCCAAAGACAGATTGCCTTAGGAAGCGTCCATGGTCATTACAAAAAATGAGTTTGAAGTACGCAAACATAAACAGATGTAGAGCGTGGATATTCCATTGCATCTATCTCAAAGTTGAGTTGAAAAGTATGCAAACATAGTTATAAAGGTTTTCATGAAAGAACTAATAGGTTTGTTGTCTTTGAGGTATCAATTCGTTTTACCTCGTCACAAGGGAAAGAGGAGGGTCATGAGAGTAGATGGATGGGGATTATGATTCTATAATGCTAGCAACATTTACATATTAGAAAAGAACTAGGTGGACCTCTATCA
>CM042200.1:18982530-19002530 GCA_023539305.1 Ilex asprella | reverse complement strand
TAAGCTAAGAGGTTTTCTTGGAGTTACTAAATCAAGTTTAATGAGTGATGTTGAAGTATAAACTTGATTTGGTTCAATAGATGAAGCCCAACACAAAAAGCCCTAAATATAAGATATTTTGGAAGGAAATGTATGTAACTTCTAGAAGAGTTCTAGAATACTTGGATTCTAGAATATTTCTAGAAAACTCTTGAGAAATATTCTAGATATTTGTTCTATGTAAAAATCTAGAACCAACTTATATATTATCTTGTAAAGAAATTTAGAACTTTTCATGAGTAGTATAAATATGGATGGGTTCTATGTCATTTTGAACTATGCCCAAAAAGTTTGTATTCAAGTGTAATATAAAGTATTTTCTCACTCTTGTCTTAGTTTGTCTCTCTTCCAAAAATCCTTCCAACATAAATAACCAAATAATCCTCCTCTTTCAACAACTTATAAGTCTGACCAGTAACGCTTCTCAAGAACTCCATATGCTTTATGGTTCGATCTAAGAGACCATCAAAGCTACATTGTATATATAAGAAAGAAAAGGAAAATTATTATCCAAGAATGGGTGAGTGTGAGAGATAGCAATTATATCATATTTTATGTGAGTTGCAACAACCCTAGCCCAGGAAAAACACTCACTTTTGCTCCATTTGGGACAAGTTCATGTAGATCCTTTACACCATCCTGAATCAACAATAGAAAACAAGCAACTATAAACTCTCCAAAGACTATAAATAAAAGACGTATTCCTCACAATAGGAGACTATAATAAAAGACATATTCCTCACAATAGGAAACAAGTAACTAACCTAAGAAAATACATTGTGTAATCTCTCTCATTTTTATTAATTAGCCAAGCTCCCAAGCTGCTAACCATTATAAACTCTCTATGTGCAAATACCCATTTCTCTTGTTCAATTCTTAAGAGCCTAGAAGCTTCGATTGAGCCATTTAGTGACCACTAATCTCTAAATATCATAAGCTCTACTCTATTGTGCAACACACACACCATCAACAACAATGGTTTTCTTTTCTTTTTTTTGTTGATTGGAATGGAAGACACAATATTAGGGGCACCCAAGCCCTATGTCGCCACCAATTCAAATGCCTTTTGATAACATTTTCACTTTTAAACAAAAATTCTCAATTCACAAAAATATATAAAAAATAATTATTACTTAACATGCTATTATTTTTTCCCAAAAAACTAAAAAAAAAAGTTACGAAACTAAAAATGAAATGATTACCAAACAAGCCCTTAGGTATTACGTATCCTCTCATCGGCGGACACAACTCTTTGACTTATATGTCATTCTTTACGTATTAAACCATTGACAATATAGAAGATTCCCTTGTTGGGGAAGGATAGTGTTTCACTTGCACTATTTTTGTTCTTATCTCAAGTCATAGTTACCCCCGGTCGACCGACCAGCCGCCCGATTGTAGCTGTCTTCAAAATTTTCACAAGTATCGGTATAAACAAACAACGCAATGTTATTGATGGGCCCAAATCCAACTAGGTTAGGCCCAATCCATGGAGTAAGCTCAAATTAACTACAAAGAAGATCAAGCCCAACTCATGGACTCAGCCTAGTCTAAAGTTTAAGGAGTCCAGGAAGATCAGTGCACATGAGGAGTAAACACCAGGATAATTACTACTTGAAGATCAGCACTATCTTTAATTGTACTTATCCTTAACTGTAGTTATCCTTCCGAAGGACTAGTCACCTAATCCTTCACGCTACCATCTCAACTAAGACTTTGTGTCTATAAATTATAAGCCTTCTACACATGAGGGACACATCTCTACATCTCACACACAACTATATCTCTCACATAGCTACCTCACCACACATAGAGCTTACTCATGCTTTCCCCTCAATTACTTAATCAATAAAGTCCTCCAGCCACCGTTGCCGCCTTCAAAGTGAAGTAGGTTACCCTGATTAAAGCACTTTATATCTGTGTGTTATCTGTGTTGATCTTACCTTTATATTTACTATATTTATTGCCCATATTAATTGCTCGACTGTTGATTGTGCATAAATTCACTTTTGTAAATCATCAGCTTGACATCTTCTGTGGGAACCGACTGAGTTTTCTACAACCTTTCTAGTTTCTTTCAAATCCATGGCAATCACAACCAGGTCAATGAATCAACAACCGAAGGATATGGATCTGGCTCGTCATAAGGAGGCTCCGCCTCTGCCTCCACCAGCGGAATCATCCATAGTGACAAATCATGTGGTCGGAGACCATGTTACTGCTGGGGAGTCAAAACCAATAAATTCTCCAACTAATGCTTGCCTCAGGAGGCGTCGCCCCCTAGGAAGCAGGAGGAGCCGTACTTCCTCCGATTGGAGGGTGCCCCCATGCAAGTGAATACATTAGATAGAAGGCATTTCGTATTTAAGTGTGTCCGCAAGAGAGAACATCAAATTCTATTGATACAATATCAACCAAATAAGTTCATGCAAAAATAATGACAAGACCCAAAATAAATATGAATTAGAATAGAGAAATGATCCTATGACTATTGGTCTGATTCCATGAGATAAAACATGATGCCTAGTAGATATACAAATAAAAAAACATGGGTATAAAATATTAATTTATTTTACCTTGAAAAATATCAAACAAAAAAAAGAACGACATGAGAAAAGAAGTTAGACCATTAAAGATAGTGGCACCTTCCCTAATGCCCACCCCCAACATCATCCAAAGATTGATGCTATAAATATTGTCATGTCCTTATTTTTGTTGGTAAGATGTGTTACAAGATTGATAGCTAACTCCTTGCGCGTATCTTCAGTTGGTTCCTACAAAAGTTAGAAAATTTGTGCATTGACATGTTAAAAAACCACATTCTATACTGGTTTTAAAACAACACTATGAGATATTACAGAGTTCTGTAAACTATATACCCTTATAGGAAAATTTTGACCCAAATGTGGCACTCAGAGCATCTCGATGACGTATATCCACAATCATGTCCATTGCTTTTGTATTGACACCCATCTTGGTGTAATGATAGGTCATTTACCTATCTATTCAACCTTTTCCGATAACTCAGCAATTAGATAATGTAGTACCTTCACTTGTTCATAAGAACGAAGCATTTAGATGATAAATATTGGGTTTACACCTTTCACAAAATTTACTTGGATTACCTAAACTTTACCATTTTTTTCAGCCTGTGTAAATTGGATATGTTTCTTACGAGGATCATGCAATGTATCAATAAGCATCACATGCTTACATTGACCATTGAGACATCATAAACATCCATTTAGTAATAAGAAATACCTATATAATAGAAGTAGCAATGTCAAACCTTATCATATTTTTTAATGTCCCGAATGAAAAGGACATAGATTTCTCTAAATTTATCGTTCAAGCGGTCATTCTTTGACAACTCTACTGCAATTGTTTGTTGCCACCAATAACAATCATAACACAGAAATCCTAAGTAAATGTATATGCTTTGTTTCTACAAGCACTACACAAAACAAATGAGTTGAAATACTTTATTGAGAACCATGTTGGTAAGTACCATCGCCCTTTTTTGTGATGTCGTCGAGCTTTTCAGCATCTAACATAATAAAAGGCATTGTACTTATTATTTGTTAAGTGGAAAATAAGTTAAGTGTCATTTAGGGAATGCTTTAAATTCCACATAATAATTGAAGACAATAAGTGTGTTAGAGGAAATGCACTTACAGAATCACATGTCCATTCTACTACACCCAAGGATTGCAAATCTACTCGTTCTAGGAAATAATGGTATTCATTAAACCAAACTAGATCCTCCATGCTTTTTAAACTCACATCATAATTCATAGGTTTCACGTACAAATTATGACATCTTGTTTTGACAAATTTTGCAATTCACTTAATCTTTGCTCCACTTGGTGTTCAATATATAGGCCCATAAATTCCACTTTTGGAAGGTCTCAATATAAGGGTACCCACCTTCAAGAGAATTAGGGTAATCAACATCTTCATCCTGCCAATGTTATGAGCACAAAATTTGAATAATAACATTAAAAGTTTACAAAACAGTAGAAAATTCCACAAAATTACAGCAAGCATACAACACTACACTCGTCCCTCCACAATCATCGTTAACTAAGATGATTTTGTTAGTAGTATGCTCTAAGACAAATCATATAGATGATGTTTTAGAGTTGTACTAGCAATATGCATTACTTAACTAAATAAAAGGACAAGTATATTTATCATGTTCTATTTAATTTTAATATGCATGATGTAGTCTATAGAGTATAATTTTAAAAGATAGTTTCTCAAGGTGTTGAGAAGATGATACCTATAGTTTTTAGAACTTAACTCTTAAATGCTCCTAGTTATAGGATTACTATTTAAGAACTATCTAATCTAGATAGACTAGCACACACTATGTTTACTCATATTTGATATGAGGTGACTAGTCCAAGTCATTAGTGTAGGGACACTGAAGCAGGTGTGTAGGTACTTGTTAGAGAACAAGTTCACTGAACGTGACCATTAACTAACGTAGGATTTTTCATACAGAGTTTTATATACCTGTCAATGTTACATCATAAAGTTATAGTTATACAATTGATCCTTAAACTTGAGACACAATGGTTGTCATGTGCATAGACTTCTATGTTTTAACTATACAACATATTCATATACTAACCATGTAACTTGAATATGTATTGTTGGACATAGTTAGACATGCATGGAGATTTATGAGTATACAACATGGAATCGATCATCCTTGGTAAATAAAAGGAGAATGTCCTATGTGATCTTCTAGGATATTACTCAATGAGTCATTGGCCAAAGAAAAAAGACAATTAGAAAAAGGGTTTTTGATTGATCATTAAGATTCATAGTCCTATGATCGAACAAATAAGATTGAATTAAGGGTTTGACAGGAATTTCATACCCTAGTAATTAAATTAGGACATTGTGTGATAGAAGGATTAAATTCCATGGCAGCTATAGGCTAAATGGATTCTTTACCTACTGCGTGCTATCCGGAGGTTAATCATGATATGTTGCTAGTTGTCACTCATGATTAGTAGAAGCCCGAAAAATGAAATTAATATAAATATATTAATTGTTCTTCATAAAGGGAGAATTAGAAGAGTTCTAATTCAAGCTAAATTAGGAAGAGCTCTAATTTGATATGCTACTTGTAGTTAGTATAGAATGCCAACAACCGGGTATGCTTGAACTTATAGGTCACACACAATATAATTGATTGGAAATTAAAGGATAAAGGAAAGAAAACCAATTAAGAGTTAATTGAGATGAAACCCTAATTAAGAGTTAATTGGGGTAAAACCCTAATTAAGAGTTAATTGGAGACTTTATTACAATTAATGGTCAATAAAGGGTTTAGATGTAATTATGTGATATTTGTAACTTGACCCAAATTAGGATTAGAGTATTTAAAACTCTATAAATACCTTTACATAGGAGGTAGATATGAGATATAACAACTTTCATGCTAGTACAAGAAGAACTACCTCACATTCTCTCTCACTACTAGTTTATCAATGGTTGAAGTAGATCCTTCAAGTTTGTCAATTCGCGTAGATACCGATAGAGACCAATCGTTTTCGAGGCTTGGGATAAAAATCAAATTCGGATTTGAAGATTTAAAGTTTTTGAGAATGCTTTAAGATTGTTAAAGGAACACTTCAAGAGGTAACCCTTAATCATCTCTCTATATATAAAGTTTCTCAGTTTGTATTAAATATGAATAGATCTTGATATGAGCAATCCAATTATTATTATTTTTTAAAATTCCATGTGTTTATTATATGATTCCTTTTAAATTTTTCGAACGACTTGTTGTAAAAATCATCGAATCGGTCGAAACACTCTTGTATCAAGCTCTATATAAATTTTTGTTGACTCCTCACACATTGCTAGCTTGATGGAGGCCTGATTCACGTCTAATGTTAAAAGTTTTGCTTCAATTTTCTAATAAAATGTAAAATTTTTTTTTAAATGAACAAACTCAACTGAAAATTCAATTGTTAGATACGATGCCTTCATTGACTATTGGTAGATCATTGTGCACCTCATCAACTGCAACTTTATTCTAATTCAGGCATGCTAAATATTGTATGTGATAAGTAACATATAATTCTATTTCATGAAAAAACTTTTTAAAAAATTAGATTGTAGTGTGGGAATCACACTGATTTACCTTGGTATTTTTGTATCCTCCTCAACTTTTCAATCGATGTAGATGCTTACTTATTTCTGCATCACCCCATGATCCAATTCAGGGAGTGGTCGAGACACCAATGAGACCACCCTCTCCCCTATTGGTGTGACACACTCAAGGTAGAAAATCTAGAAGACACACAATATATGATTAATAAAAATAAAAGTGTATAGAAGACTTTGGCAACCAATATTAATAAAATATAAATATGTTACCATGAGGACACGAATGCAACCATTAACCCCGTGGCATTGTGTTACCTTGAAATCTTGTACCCCCTCAATGATGGAATCAAACATATATTTGTCCCAAACAATTGGACTAGACAAAAACAATTGGATAGCGGAAGTTTATGCAAAACAATTCAAATGGGCCAAAAGTATACTTGCAACGAAATTTTTTTGTCAGATTAAAAAGCACACAACAATTAGAGAGTATGAATGCCTACCTGAAATGCTTTCTAAAAACAAGCCAACGATTGTTCGAGTTTGTTAGACACTATGATAAGGGCTTGGCAAGAATCAGGGAGAGTGAGGCCAATGATGACTTTTAGCCATAACATTCTAGGCCAGAGATGCTAACAACACTGAGATTTTTAGAAGAGCATGATACTTCACTATATACCATTTTTTTCTTTATTGTCCATGATCAGATAGAAGATGAAGCTGTATTTTTTGTAGTGAATAAAATCGAGAATGGACGTCATTAGAGTTACCATTTGTCTCGATTTACAAAATCAAAATCAAGGTAAGTTATGCAATATTATCCTTAAAATTCATGTGTATGAAATTGCATGAAATTTGAGTCTTTTGGGATTCCATGCTCTCACACCATCGCGGTCATGAAGTATAAGCACGTACAAGAGTTCCCTCATGCCAGTGTGATGGACAGGTGGACCATTAAAGAAAAATTCAGATATCAATGTGCACCCGAATGTGTTAATGCACAACTGAATGTGTCAAATCTTATGCGTTATGCTGAACTTATGTCAATGTGCAGCCGAATGTGATATCACGCTTCACAGTTGCTCAAATGCGCATTTCGGTGGGAATGATCCAAAGATTATGAAAACCAAGGGAAATCTAGGTTGCTCAAGTAAGAACATTTCGATCAACCCACAAAGATGTAGTAAATACAGAGGCACCAGAAATATTGTTAGAAAATGTCCACTCTTGATGTCTCAATCCAATGATCCAGTTGAGGACATGCCTTTTTCACACCCAGTTCGATTACAACCACTACAGGACATGCCTTTTTCACACCAAGTTGGATTACAGCCACCATGGGACATGCCTTTTTCACAACTTAGTGGATCGCAATAACCACCCGACATGTCACAACAATTTATGCCAACATGTGAAGAAGATGAACGTTGGACTCTTTTTGTCAACGAGGGGATCCTTAACTATCAGGTTCATATAATACTCTTTGGATCTTTTTATATATATTTTTTCTATGAACTCATTCCTTAATTCCTTGTTAATTTAGGATAGGATGTTAAGCTTTGATTCTACCATTCAGTCACAGTACATCAACACTAGTTTCAGTAATATGGAGGTAATTAAAAAAATTACAAATTTTGTCTTAAAAGTTTTGTTTTTCACCATCGTCATCTAATCATCAATTTATGCTATCATATTGTGCACCATGATCATGAAGTAGGATGGGTTAATGAAATTCTACTTTTCACAAATTTGTATGAAAATATTTTACATTTTTCATTCCAAGTTATTTTGTTTACCTTGTATGCCTAGCTTGCCTTTTATTGGAAGCAAAAAAAAAAAAAGAAAAAGAAAAAGAAAAAAAAAACTAGAATATTAGAATATGCTCATCACAACCATTACCAAGCTTATTTTATATATAAAGAACAAAGATACTTTAGATTTTTGACTAAAACATATCATATTGCACTAATTTGTTTCATCACATTTCACTAGAGCTGGTTTAACTACTGTATCGACAACCAACAACTACAACTACATATAATTGTTACTTCCTAGCTATTTCTTTGATTTTCATAAAATAAGACTCAATTCTATTCTTCCTAGTATTGTGCACCTTGAGAGACTCCTTCATGTCTTCTTGAGTCTTTTGTAATTGCACCACCTTTGCTAGCACTTGTATAAACATTTTTTCAACCATAATCAATGGAGGAGCAGTAACCAAGTCAAAACTTGGGTCATCCTTAACTTCAACTTCATCATCGGTTTCAACTTGTGGCTACTAAGTTTACTTCTTCTTACCTTTTCCCCAAACTCTTTTTTATTGTCCCATCATAAATCAGATTCATAGGACAGGAATAAGTGTCACTTGAATGAAACACAACTCCACAATCCTCCATAATCTTTGAAATCAAAATTGGGAATAAGAGACTTTGCCGCTTATCCCTAACATTACATGTCGAAATATTTTCATCAATTATAAAATATGGTAAATCTATACATACACCTTTTTCAATGGCATAAAGGAGATGAAGTCGATCAATTCCAAAATCAGCAGTATGCCATTTCGGCATAATATTCCACCCCACTATATAGTTTAACATCCTATATTTTAGAGTAAGGTTTTGCTGACAAATAATTGGATTGTCAACTCCCTCTTAAAAAATGTTAGGTATACCCTTAATTTCTATAGAAACATCTTTCAGCTGAGGTTTATCCTCAAAATTCTTGTATGAATTTGTAAGTGTGTTTTGAGGAATGAAGGGTTGAGAAACTTCCAATATTTTTGCAACTAAATTCGAGGTTACTTCACACTGCATATATACATCATATACAGTGTTTAACACATTGTGGGCATTGCAGAGTGACATCAATTTCATACTACATATACACATTTATATGTTGGATTTGAAAAAGTGTGGCATCACAGTGTGACTTCAATGTCACACTACATATACACATCATATGTAGGGTTTGACAAAGTTTTTAAAACACTAGTCGTTGAATGAAAGAAAAAAATGTAGTTCAAAATACAAACGTACTATCCTATTGAAATAGAAAATTAAATCCTACAATTAATTGCTTAAAAAATTATCCAATTGTCCCATTGAAATAGGAAATTGAATCCCATAATTTAATGCCTAAAAAATTGCTCATGATTAATGAAAAAAACATTTATGTAAATAAAATATTGTTGTTGAGGTATCAAGTTAATTTGACACATGGACATATAATATACTTTTCTCTCTATCTAATGGAAAACATGGCTATTAGGGCTGATAATTTTTAACATGATCCATTAATCTTACACGAACTGCTTATAAATTTTACCATTTATGAGTTGGGTTCATAATTGGTTGGCCAGCTAAACTCGCTTGATATATGGGTTTTATATTGGTTGTGCCAACTTTGACATGAATGCAATTTATATGATTAGAGTGTATGTACGTGCTCAACACAATATGACATATCTTTATATAATTTACTTATTCGACATGAAATCAGCATGAAGTTAACACACTCGCCTATCGTGCACGAGGTCAACACGAGATTACGAAATTTTAATTTAACATTAATGGATTGGATCACTATTGGATTGATGACCTAGTTAATAATGGGTCTTGTATGGATCAAACTAATTTTGACATGACACTACTTGCATGATATAGATACTTCACTTGGCAATCCATTCCAACCCTAATTGCAATGGTATGCATGTTTTCGTGTCCATGACAAACATGTCTGAAGTCAGTTTCCTCTATGCATGCAGGCTTCAAGAGAATTCCATTGTTTGGTCATCTTCTAGCCACTTATCCAACTTTTGCAACCGAACTAAGCACCAATCTCAAGCAAAATTTGATGCTCCACATCCACCATCAATTTAGTGGATGTGTGGAACTGTTTGTCTTTGTAATGATGTACACTTCAAGAATGTTTGTCTATCCAAACCAAGATTACTACATATTTACAAAATCAGAATGTATGTCTATATAGATACTTTCCCTTCTATTTTCGTAGTACTATATGATCATCCTGTTATACATGTTGAAGAATGATTCAAAGTCTAACTCGGACTTTTCGGGTTATTAGTAGTGTTTGTATTTTTCTGAGTTTGTTTAGTCAACTGGGTAGTTGATATTGTTGTAGTGGGTTTACGTTAGCGACTTAGTGGTCCTAAAATTATGTTTGGTTGTTTTTTATTATAATCCTATATATAGACACATTTGCTTTAGTATTTGTGGAATTGAATAAGTCGACCCGAGAGTTTAGATTTTCTCTATTTCTGTTGTTTGCCTCTGTTTTCTGTGTTATTCATTTTTATCTCCAACAAATTTGGTATCAGAGCATTTGTTGAGAGAGCGAGTAGAGAGGGTAAACATGTGAGTTGAGTGAAACACCTGAGAGGAAAACCAATGGCCAACAACGACAATGCAATTAGTGTTGCACAACCACTCATCCCTCTCTTTAAAGGAGAAGGCTATGGATTCTGGAGTATCTGAATGATGACTCTATTCAAATCTCAAGATTTTTTGCATTTGGTAGAACAAGGCTATGCAGATCCTGATAAAGAAACAAGATTGAAGGAGAATAAGAAGAAAGATTCGAAGGCGTTGGTGATTATTCATTAGGTTGGTTATGACAATATCTTTTCACGAATTGTAGTGGCAACCGCATTGAAGCAAGCTTGGTCAATTATGCAGAAAGAGTTTCAAGGTGATTCAAAAGTTAATGTGGTGAAATTGCAATCACTACTACGTGACTTTGAAACCTTGTACATGAAGAGTGGAGAATCAATTGCTGATTTTCTGTCTCGGGTAACGACAATAGTCAGGCCAATGCGATCGTATGGTGAGAAGAGTTCTAATGAAACGGTTGTTGCAAAGGTTTTGAGAAGCTTGACTCCAAATTTTGATCACGTTGTTGCTGCCATAGAAGAATATAAGGATTTGTCAGTTTTTTCCTTTGATGAATTGATGGGATCCTTGCAAGGACATGAGACAAGAATTAATCGATCACTTGAAAAGAATGAAGGAAAGGCATTTCAAGTGAAGGACATAGTCACCAAAGCTGCAGAAAGTTATAGTTTGACAAGCAAAGGTCGTGGAAGAGGAGGATTTCGTGGTTGTGGTCGTGATAACAGAAGAGGCAGAGGTCGCTTCGACCGGTAACGGCAGTCCGGTGACCAAAGAAACAACCAGAATGGTTTTTAATGCTATCAAAATAACTCGAAACACCATAATTCAGTAATAGCATCTTAAGTTTTTGCATTCTTACATGAGCCTTATTTAATAAAATGTGAGTGTTGCCCTATAGTACAGTGGGCAGCAGAAAAACTTGAAGGAATTGCCTTGAAGGTGGGACAATGAGGGAAGGTATGAGTTGCTAGTAACCACATGCTGTCTGTCCACCATCAACAACAATAACCTGCCCAGTAATGTATGAAGCAACTGGAAGGCAAAGGAATGCCACAAGTCCTGAAATCTCATTAGGTTCAGCAATGGGACGAAGAGGAACTCGAGCCATTATCGGCACGAACATCTTCGCTATGGATTCTTCAACATCCTCCTGGGGAAGATAAAGTCATCAGCTGATCAATCAGTACTATGCGTTTACTCGTTAAAAAGTTAAAAAAAAAATCAACCATATTAAGTAATGGATTTATTAGACAAGAGGGTTTAATGTGTGAGAAATAGTACTGGTTTAATAATGGTGGTTCGGACGCCCCCCGGTGCAACAGTGTTGATACGAATGTTGTCCTTTGCCCATTCACAAGCCAAGTTCTTTGTAAGTTGATTGATTGCACCTGAGAACATTATACAGTGGTAAAAGTTTGAAATCTCTATGAGTAATGACTTTTTGGCCCGGTTTTGATGACAGTAATTCAATCGCATTCCTAAACATCTCGATTACCGTGGTAATCAAAATCCGAGTATTCCATTACTAGAATTACTGTTATGTATACAAGGCCAAATTTATTTAGTTTTTCCACTGCAGAAACTAAGAAATATACCTTTAGATGCTGCATAGACTGAAATAGCAGGTAGAGCTGTGACACCAGCAATAGAGGAAATAAAGATGATATTTCCAAGTCCAGATGCTTTGAGCATAGGGTATGCGAGTTGGGATAGATGGTATGGTGCCTCAACATTAGTATCCATTACATTTGAGAAATCCTCAGCAGTATGGTCTGTGGCTCGCTTTAGTAGACTTATTGCAGCATTGTTTATCTGAAGGTGTAACAATACAACAATTTTCAGTGTAAGCACTGCAGAGTCTTACTTCAAAGATCTTTATTATTTTTTAACACAATTTCACTCAATGATAGATTATCCATCGTGTATATGTAAGGCGTCCACATATAAATAATGAGTCACATATGAATATATGATAAGTGATCTATTATTGATGAAAATTGTGTGAAAAAATAATAGAGCGGATCTCAATCCAAGTCATACAATGCATGCTTCTATAACTTTTCTTTTTCTTTTGTTTTAATTTTGATTTTTTTTTCATGTTGAACACATTCTCTTTTTTTTTTCTTTTTTCTTTTTTGGGTTTAATATGAGATGGCGCCAATCCGTTATTTTCCCTAGAAATAATAAATATTGATAAGGCTATCAAGTCACTTTACTTTTTCAAATAATTATTATGAAAGCTTTGGGATAATCAATCTCATCAATCACTTTAGACGATTTTGTTTAGCTGTTTTCGACATGAGGTTGTTGTTAGTGAATGTAACAACATCGGACTGGGTATGCAAGACCTCTTTCATGTTCATGTCAGCGAAGTGAATTTGATATTTGTCAATTAGAATCTAGTTGCGCCTAAACGCATAATTCTTAATAAATTAGTTTGATTATGACATCTCATTCAATATGTTTTTTTCAAATTTTATTTGTACTGGATCATCCACCGTGAATTCAAATATGGACCATGAGATTGAATACCTCAACCCCCCAGAGGCTCCCTAAAAATTTATTTCAATTTGTCGAGTAATTAACAACAATTTCTACGTCCCTTGTCGGTCTAAATCCTCACTCCCGTGGAAGGGTGGCGGTTTACAACATATTGTTAGGCTCCAAAACATAAGCCTTCAATTTCAAGGTAGCTCAGTGAAGATAGGAATAATTAATAAATTATTCTGAGTTTAAAATTTGGTAACTCTCTTAGATTACGTCATGAGAGATATTTTTCATGAAGAGCAATGCAATTGGGGCCTATTTTGCTGGCTTAATTCACTATGACCTTTGGATTGACCGTGATATCCATCATATATTGGAACTTGGTGTTAATCCAATGGTTTTACTGAAGCCATATCAACAAATTAGATCATATTTTTAGGTCCAAATAGCATTATTTTTCTCATGAATTCTCAAACCTTGACGTGGATGATTTGTTTTTTTATCAAACCAAGAGAAGATTTACTCGAGATATTTATAAGTTGGATCGGACGTCCCGACCACATTACAAAAAAAATATTGTAAATTCCGTCGTTGTGTTGGGCCTAGCACTTAAGCACTTTGTTCAAGACCAGCAAGAACCATGAGAAGCATAGAAGTGCTTGGAATTTGCATAGCAGAGAGGCTAAACTTACAAGGATGTTGAGTTTGCCGTCAAAAACAGAAGAGACAGTTCTCATCAGCTCCTCCCTCTGTGGTCTTGATGACAAGTCACACACTGAACCGGTTACTTTAAATCCCTTGGCTTCCCATTCTTGCAACCTTTCATTGAGCTCTGTCTGGGTCCTTGAGCATGTGTGTATAACAGCACCAAACCCAGCTAGTTCCTCCACTATGGCATACCTAAAATTCGAAAATAAACCTACCATAACCCACTGAACCAAATAACCAATTTCAAATATCAATATAATTATGTAACAAACTGATATAGATAGACCTATAACAAACATATATAAGAGTGTGTGTTTGTGAGTGTGTGTTTGTGTGTGTGTGAGAGAGAGACTCGGAGTAGGTTGTGTGAGAGAGATATAAATTGTCACTCACCCGATGCCTTTGGTACCACCAGTGACAAGAGCAGTCAGTCCCTTAAGAGACCATCTCTGCTCTCTGCTAAGCTCCTCAGCCGTGCTATTGTCCCACATATTTTTTAGCTCTTCATTTGCCATGTTCTTTTACAGAAACTATTATTTCTCACCTTAATTCAAAATACAAATACACAGTAGAAACTCAGAATGATAAGCTGCTCAGTCGGGGCTTGTACTTATATAATGCCCATTTGATAACACTCAAGACGGATAGATTCGGTGGGTGAGCCATTTATGACTAGTATTTTATGTGAAATCAACGGTTGGGAATGGTTAGAAGACTCAGAACAATCTAATCTTTCATGACAGTGAAATTCGATTGTTGGCCTTTAGCGTTTTTTTTTTTTTGTTATAGAGTGTTTAGATTTATGCAGATTGCTCACTCAAATTATAAGTTGATCACCGTAATTCAAACTAATTTAAAGATATGTCTCATGAGAAATAAATGTGACAAATTTGTAGAGAGTATGAGAAGTATTGAACGTGATCTCTTTATTACAAGAAGATATACTAGACCACCCTAAAGGGTGGCCATTTGCTTTCTCATATATGTATAGAGACAACCAAAAACTTAGATAAAACCGAATATGTTTCTGAAAACTGGGTAGCAGGTAGGCTTTGATAGTTGGAAGACACACATAAAGAACAAAAGGCTTTGTGAATTTAATGCACATTTCTCTCTTGAAAAATTCGCAACGTGTTCATTATTTATTATTTTTTTTTCTTTTTAACCAACAAGAAAAATATGATAAGATTTGAATTTCCATAGATTTCACTTTGATTGCTTCCCAATTGAAAAATAAAAATGGATCGTGAGATTACAAATTCTGTGCATCGCGTTGAGCACCGCTTGTTACTATCATAGAAAAGTATACATCTTAATTTCTACGTAGTACGTTTTTTTATGTAACCACATTCGTACTCCATTAGACTTATAAGAAGGGGACAAATCCAAACGAAGAAAAAACACAAATTTTAAATTGAAAAAAGGAGTACTACTTAGAAATGGCCAAAAAGTCAAACAAAAATAAATAAATTAAAACAACGTTGCCATTTGGTACATAAAATTTTCTCGTCGGAAATAGATGTGCAGACTGGGGTAGGGTGTGAACGTAGAACTCAAAAATGGTGAAGATGAAATCATTTTATTGTGATGTGTAAGCAATATAATCAATGGAGAAAACTTATTCTTAATCAACATAGTAATCTTGGAACTTTTAATGATGATTTAGTGGTTGAGCTTAGCCTTTTGTAATACACAGCGGCACATTTAGAAATTTATTCTAGGGTGAACACACTTAACCAACAATTTTTTTTTCCTCCAATCAATAGAAGTATTGTGGTAAATGTCTTTTTTTTTATATATAAATCGTATTGCATATTTTAAGATTCATTCAATACAAAAGGATCAAATGCCAATATACGAAGTCTATTCAAACTATACTCAATAAAAAGAGACTAATTTTAACCCTTTATAATAAATGAGACTAATTACAACCATGTACTATGGATCCTAACAAGTTTCATACTTTGAAAGGATTGTATGATAACATTATTAATAATGTTATTGAAAATATCTTTCTCTATATAAATAATTGAGTTAATAGTAATCAATTTCAGGCTACGTCGTATCAATTTTAAAAATTTATAGCAATTTCAAATAATTATGAATAGTATAAGATTGAAATTTATTGAAAAAATAGATTCAATCACTAGTTGTAACTTTTTAACATATTTTCACTTTTCTTTGAGTGAAAAATGTGTCCGATTATTGTTTTACACAAGATTTAGTTGGTCCAAACTTAATAGAGTGGTCAAATATTTTTGATTTTTGGTCACAAGGGTGGCCCTAATTCCAACTACCTAATATATAATCATAAATATACAAAAAGTGAGATTTTTTTTTTTTTAGGGTGGGCATGTGCCCACTTGGTCCCTATGTCCCTCCGCCCTTGGTAACACAAATGTCTCAGGTTCCTTCTTATATCCTCTAAGGACTAGTCACATTTATCTTTTTAGGTACATATTTTAATCTTCTCAACTCACGGTAATCAGTCATTGAATTCGAGGGAGTAGTCGACATAAGTC
This sequence comes from Ilex asprella, assembly GCA_023539305.1. Classification (NCBI taxonomy): domain Eukaryota; kingdom Viridiplantae; phylum Streptophyta; class Magnoliopsida; order Aquifoliales; family Aquifoliaceae; genus Ilex; species Ilex asprella. Next base: position 18,986,233 of record CM042200.1, on the reverse strand, counting down.
TGAACACCTATTGAAAAAAATAAAACATAATAATCTTGAGTTGTTTGTCTATACCAATACTTGTGAAAAATTCGAAGATGCTAAAACGGGGCCGGCCGGCCGGCAGGCCGGGGGTAGCTATGACATGAGGTAGGAACAAAAATAGTGTGAGTGAAGCACTGTCCTCGTCCAACAAGGGGATCTTTGATATTGTCATTGGCTTGGTACGTAAAGAATGGCATATAAGTCGACTGCTGTATCCAGCGATGAGAGGATATGTAACACTTAAGTGCTTGTTTGGTAATTGTTTTGTTTTTAATTTCATAACTTTTTGTTTTTAGTTTTTTGTGAAAATTGAAAATAATAGCATGTTGGGTAATAATTAATTTTTTTTATATTTTTTGAATTAAGAAATAGTTTTTGTTTTAATATTTTGTTTAGAAGTGAAAATGTTATCAAACGCCATTTGAATTGATGGCGACATGGGGCTTGGGTGCCCCTAACACTACGTTTTCCATTCCAATCACCAAAAAAAAAACCATTGTTGTAGTGATGTACTTGGCAAAATAAAACTTCGAAGCGGAAAACACCAGCTACGGATGCGATTGTTGAACAACCCGGCATTGGTTTGTTCGTGCTCGTTTAAATTTTAAATATCAAGTGTGAATGTTTTTATTTTTTCAGTCTAAATTACATTACTCATCTTTAAAATGGAGTCATTTGAGTTGGACTCTTCTGGTTCTGTTTTCCAGAGAACAAAAGGTTTTGTGTACACGTGTTTTGAGTGTAATCCATTGCTAATATGTTTCTTTATCTAACTCTTATTGGGGTGCAAATTGGCCCAAAAAAAAAACTCTAAGCTCAGCCCAAATTTTTTTTATGCAGCCATTCTAGTAATGCCCATGTCTTAGTTACGGGCCATAGCCCAATATAGAAACTCTCAGTTTCAGGCCCAAGATCAGTTGAAAAAGATATTTTCATGAAGAGTAATACTATATAGACTTAAAAAGTAGACTTTATAATCACATTTATTAAATAGATAGTTAATTCCAATAAATGATGGGACGTACAATAAAATCAATAGTTATATATCAAGTCTACTTTTTAAGTCCATGTAGCATTGCTCTTTCGTGAAACAAAGACAAAACGAAAAAGTTAGAGCTTTTATTCTAACTCATTCTTTTTTTTCAGACTTATACCTAAAAGAAGGTCGTTTTTAAACTATTTTCCAAACCTAGGTAATTTTAAAAATGTTAGTTTGAATGACGTTCTTATACTAAAATATGTTATTTGGGTCAACGCTTTCTCTAAAATTGTCACTTCAACCAACGCTCTCGAAAAACCTTTATTTTTTAAAAAAGTCACATAAACAGTCTGGCCAACGTCTTCAAACCCTCTTACCTTTTTATCATCTGCCAGAACTCTTATCTTTCCTTTTTTTCCCTTCTGCCTTCACTTCCTCATTTTGCCCAAATTCGAAATCAATCACCCCATTCCATACGAAACCTACAAACAACACCACCATCACTAGCCCACAAAACCACCACCATCCGAAACCATCAGTTGTATTATTTAAAGTTTGATTAGAATTATTATTATGGTATAATTTTCATTAGATTGATGATTATACATACTTTGAGTTAAAATTTTGAATGGTATTATTGAAAATTAGTTAAAGTTAGTTGAAGTAATTAGTTAAAATGGAGAGCGTGGTTGAAATACATTTGTAAAAATGACTAGTTAAAGTAGAGAATGTTATATTTAAAAATATTTTGACTAACCATTTTGAAGAACTGGGTTGGAGTTGCCCTAAGACATTTTTCTAAAAATAGTATTTTGTCATTCTTTCCCCCATACATATAATTACACTTTGACCCCCATTTTTTTTATTGTACTTCACAATTTCATGTAATGGTAATCAACTAGAATACAATCATGCATTATTCACGGCAATGATAATGCATTTGTGTGTATTTATATCATTTTGATATTTATAAATGTTTGGACAATTACAAGGCAAATGAGACCGACATTAAGAAAAATCTATTGTCACATACAAAGGACAAAAATAACACATTTGTTTGGTCTGGTTTTGTACACATATGAGAAAATAGTGCATGTTTTGCAAGAATGATGCTCTTCAACAACATAGAACATTATATGATAGAAAAAAATTGGAAAATGTGCTATTTGCTTCGTCCTTAAACATATATAAAATTAGAAAATGTATATGAATTTGAAGATTTGACCAATAAACAATATTTTTTCACACTTGCCGGTCTAAAATATCTTCCAGTTAAACTACCAAAATAAAGGAAACAAAATGGTAAAAGTATGATGATAAATGATGTTTGAATTACTTCAATTTTACTTTGGTCGGAAAATCACTCTATAACACTTTATTGGAGTTGAGAGAACTAGAAATATAATGGAAGAAAGTGGAGGAGGATGTGAAAATTCAAAGAAAATAATGTGTGGAAAGGAAGTTGTATTGTATGAAGATGTTTGAATTTGAATTTAGGAATTATATAAAAATTTTGCTTTAAACTCACTAAACGTGTGGTTTTTCTCACCCCTCCGCAGTTCTTTATTTTCAAGACTCACAGGGTGTTGAAGGTGTTCCACTGGGTGATTTAGTTTGATGTAGAGAAGTTATTGTCTGAATGTACAAAATGATATGTAGCATAATTATATATAGTCTTTTGTTGTTTTATCTAGAATGTAAAGGGTATGGTGTCCTAGTTAGTTGTAATACTATGTTTGCAAATATCGGTTTTAATGTTAGGGGAAAATAGTTAATTTTATTATTGAACAGATGAATTACTCTGATTAATTGTGGATTAATGGTTAATGGGTTTGGAATGACTGAGACTCCTTATTTGCTTTTTAGTTTTATTCCAATAAATAGTTAATTATATACTAATTACGATTTTTTAAGAAAAAGTTGAATTTTTATTTTTGATTTTATTTCAATAAATGATACAATAGATCATTAATTTGGGTTGTAAAATTTAAAATATTTGATATTCTATCTTTGATTGGAGTATTTTTTGTCTAAGTATAACTTTTTAAACTTAAGGGATCTAAGTATTATATGCGTATAAATTTTAAGGTGGTCTAGGTATAATTTATTAATGAATATATTTACAGCAGGGGCCTAAATGTTACGCGGGTACAAACTTTAGTGGGTCTATGTGTAATATTTTAAATGTCGGGAGGTTTAAGTGATTAAGTGAGAAATCTTAGAAGATCAGAGTACAATTCTCCCTAATTATATAAAAAATAAGCATGAAAACGTTGGTTTAACCAATGTTTTTAAGAAGCTAAAGAACGTTGGTTAGACCAACGTTTATGTGACATTTTTAAAAAATAAAGTTTTTTCTAAAACTTTGGTTGAAGTGACATTTTTAGAAAAAAACGTTATTCCAAATTATGTCTTTTTTATATAAAAACGTCATTCCAACTAGCTTTTTTAAAAATGTCTAAGTTTAGAAAATAGTTTGAAAACGGTTCTCTTTTTGGTATAAGTTTAAAAAAATATCGATTAGGGTAAAAGCGCGACAAAGTTGAGTCAGTCGAGGATGCTGATCTCTCGTGGTGTAAAGCGATTGGTGCTATGCTTCGATGACTAATCTCTTTGTTGTGAGTCTCTCCCTCTCTCTCTCTTTATATATATATATATATATATATATATATATATATGCATATATACTTGAGCATATAT
>CM042200.1:18921128-18972530 GCA_023539305.1 Ilex asprella | reverse complement strand
CCCTTCCCTCAACTCCCTAATCCATCTCCCTCCACTTAAGAACGTGTGTGGGTACTTGTTAGAGAACATATAAACTAAACGTAACCGTTAACTAACGTAAGATTTATTATATAGAGTTTTATGTATCTGTCAATGTTACATCCTAAAGTTATAGTTATGCAATTGATCCTTAGACTTGAGGTACCATGGTTGTCTTGTGCATTAATTTTTATGCTTTAACTATACAACATATTCATATACTAACCATGTAACTTGGATATGTATTGTTAGACATAGTTAGACATGCATGGAGATTTATGAGTGTACAACGTGGAATCTATCACCTTTGGTAAATAAAGGGAGAATGTCCTATGTGATCTTCTAGGATATGACTCAAGGGATCCTTGACCAAGGCAGAATGACAATTATAAAAAGGGTTCTGATTGATCATTAAGAGTCGTAGTCCTAGGATCGAACACATAAGATTTAATTAGAGATTTGACAGTAATTCCATAACCTAGTAATTCAATTAGGAAATTGTGTGATATAAGGATTGAATTCCATGATAGATGTAGATTGAGTGAGTTCTTTACCTACTTCGTGCTATCCGGAGGTTGATTATGATATGCTGCTAGGTGTCACTCATGATTATTAGAAGCTCAAAGAATAAAGTTAATGTAAATATATTAATTGTTCTTCATAAAAGGAGAATTAGAAGAGTTCTAATTCAAGTCAAATTAGAAAGAGCTCTAATTTGAGATGCTACTTGTAGTTAGTATCAAATGGCTGCAACCGGGTATGCTTCAACCTATAAGGTTACACACAATATAATTAATTGAAAACTAAACGATAAAATAGAGACAACCAATTAAGAGTTAATTGGGATGAAAATCTAATTAAGAATTAATTAGAGACTTTATTACACTTAATGATTAATAAAGAGGTTATTTGTAATTATGTGATATTTGAAACTTGACCCGAATTAGGATTAGAGTTTTTAAAACTCTATAAATACATTTATGTTGGAGGTGGATATGAGATATAACAACTCTCTTGCTAGCACAAGAAGAACTACCTCTCATTCTCTCTTTCTATTAATTTATCAATGGTTGAAGTAGATCCTTCAAGTTTGTCAATTTGTGTGAATACCGATAGAGGCCAAATGTTTGCGATGCTTGGGATAAAGATTAAATTCAGATTTGAAGATTTAAAATTTTTGAGAATGCTTGAAGATTGTTAAATACGTGCTTCAAGAGGTAACCCTTAATCTTCTCTATAGATCTAAGGTTTCTCGGTTTGTGTTAAACATAAATAGATCTTGATATGAACAATCAAATTATTATTATTTTTTTAAAATTATGTTGCGTTTATTATATGATTCCTTTCAGATTTTTTGAACGACTTGTTGTAAAAGTTCTCCAATCGGTCAGAACACTCTTGTATCAAGTCTTCATTGCATCAAGCTCGGTATACATTTTTGCTAACTCCTCATGCATTGTTTGCTTGATGGAAGCCTGATCCACCTCTAATTTCTGCATCACCCCATGATCCAATTCAAGAGAGTGGTTGAGACACCAAAGGTACCACCCTCTCTCCTATTGGTGTGACACACTCAAGGTAGAAAATCTAGATGACACATAACATACGACTAATAAAAATAAAAGTGAATAGAAGACTTTGGCAACCAATATTAATAAAATATAAATATGTTACCATGAGAACAAGAATGCAATCATTAACACTGTGGCATTGTGTCATCTTGTAATCTCGTACCCCCTCAATGATGGAAACATATTTGTCCCAAACAATTGGACTGAAGAGAAACAATTGGATAGCGGAAGTTTTTGCAAAATGATTCAAATGGGCCAAAATATACTTGCAAGGAAATTTTTTTTTGTCGAATTAAAAAGCACGCAACAATCAGAGAGTATGAATGCCTACCTAAAACGCTTTCTAAAAACAAGCCAACGATTGTTCGAGTTTGTTAGGCACTATGATAAGAGCTTGACAAGAATCAAGGAGAGTGAGGCCAATGATGACTTTTAGTCAGAACATTCTAGGCCAGAGATGCTGATAGCACTAAGATGCTTAGAGGAGCATGATACTGCACTCTATACAAACATTTTTTTTTTTATCGTCCATGATAAGATACAAGATGAAGCTATATTTTTTGTAGTGAATAAAATCAAGAATGGAAGTCATTAGAGTTACAATTTGTCTCGATTCACAAAATCAGAATCAAGGTAAGTTGTGCAATATTATCCTCAAATTCATGTGTTTAAATGAAATTGCATGAAATGAATCTTTTGGGATTCCATGCTCTCACATGATCGCAGTCATAAAGTATAAGCACGTACAATAATTTCCTCATACCAATGTGAGGAATAGGTGGACGATTAAAGCAAAATTTGGATATCAATCACCCGAATGTGTTAATGCACAACTGAATGTGTCAATTCTTATGCGTTATGCTAAACTTATGTCAATGTACAGCCGAATGTGTTATTAGGCTTCACAGTTGCTCTCAGACTCAAATGACCTGAGAAGTATAGTCCAACAAAGAACTTCTCTTCTAACAGGTCGTCACGAGTCACTTGACAAACACGATGCAGATGTGACAAATGTGCATTTCGGTGTGAATGATCTAAAGATCGTGACAACCAAGGGAAATCTAGGTCACACAGGTAAGAATATTTTGATCAACCCACAAAGATGTAGTAAATACAGAGGCACTGGGCATATTGTTAGAACATGCCCACTCTTGATGTCTCAATACAATGATCCATTTAAGGACATGTCTTTTTCACACCCAATTGGATTACAACCATCACAGGACATGCCTTTTTCACAACTTAGTGGATGGCATAACCACCCGACATGTCTTTTTTCACAGCATAGTGGATCACAACAATTTATGCCAACATGTGAAGAGGATGAACGTTGGACTCCTTTTGTCAACGAGAGTATCCTTAACTATCAGGTTCATATAATACTCTTTGAATATATATATATATATATATATATATATATATATATTCTATGAACTCATAAATATCTTTGTTTTTTATATATATATTCTATGCTCATCGTAACCATTATCAAGCTTATTGTATATATAAAGAACAAAGATACTTTAGATTTTTGACAAAAACATATCATATTCCATTAATTTGTTTCTTCACATTTCACTAGTGTTGGTTTAACTATTGTATCAACAACCAACAACCACTTATAATTTTTACTTCCTATCTATTTCTTTGTTTTTCATAAAATATGACTCAATTCTATTCTTCGTAGTATTGAGCACCTTGAGAGACTCCTTTATGTCATCTTGAGTCTTTTGTAATTGATCCACCTTTGCTAGCACTTGTATAAACATTTGTCCAACCATAATCAATGGAGAAATAGTAAACGAGCAAGAACTTTGTTCATCCTCAATTTCAACTTTGTCATTGGTTTCAACTTGTGGCTTTTGAGTTTACTTTTTCTTACCTTTGCCCCAAAATCTCTTTTATTGTCCCACCATAAATTGGATTCATAGGAGAGAAATATAGTGTCGCTTGAATAAAACACAACTCCATAATCCTCCATAATATTTGAAATTAAAATTAGGAATTGGAGACTTTGCCGCTTATCTCTAACATTATATGTCGAAATAATTTCATCAACTACTAAATATGGTAAATCTTTACATACACCTTTTCTAATGGCATAAAGGAGATGAGCTCGATCAATTATAAAATAAGCAATATTCCTTTTTGTCATAATATTGCACCCCATTATATACAGTTTAACATCCTATATTTGAGAGTAAGGTCTTGGTGACCAAAAATTGGATTGTCAACTCCCTCTTTAAAACTATTAGGTATACCCTCAATTTCTGTATAAATATCTTTCAGCTGAAGTTTATCATCAAAATTCTTGTATGGATAGGTAAGTGTATTTTGAGTAAAGAAGGGTAAGTAAATTTCCAATATTTTTGCAACAAAACTTGGGGTTACTTCAAACCTTGCATATCTGAAAAGAGACTTAAACTTGTAATTATCTTTCTCAATATCATGCATATTTGTACAAAATATCTTCACCAATATATCATATTCTTTATTCGTCTTCTTGATATCAACTATAAAAATCCATTGATGAAGATGAAAAATGACATCACATCCCACATCTTTTAATTGATCCAATAAAGCACCACACTCCAATAACAAAGACCTATGATAAAAGAACCTATCATACCAATCTGTGTTGAAAAAACATATGTCTGGAGTGGATATTGGGTCCAATGAACTTGTTGGATTGAATATAAGGTTGAATGAACTTACTACATGAGAGGAGGGATCAATGAAGGGGGCATCAACTGGATTGTAGGCTTGTTTCTTCTTTCTCTTCATATTTTTCCTACTGTTATTGACATATGGGCTATACTTCCTTTTTGCACGTCCAAACATTTTCAATATACTGTTATCCACAAATGTTATCTGGTCTAGTTGCAACAAGAAAAAAATCTGGTTAAAAAGAGAACAATAACTATGTGCATGGAAGATTATTTATTACTTTTGACCAAATAACAATTGAAGGAGATGTGAGATAAATAGGATGAGTATAAAGCAAAGAATAAATACTCATATATAACCCACTAACATAACTCATATATTACTACAACAAAATTGTTTTAGCGACGAGTTTTGGTGACGAACAATAAAATTTGTTGTAAAAAAATGATTTTCGGCGACAATTTCAAATGTTTCTCGCGGTAAATATTTTTATGATATTTTTGGCGACCATTTTTTATAGTCGTTGCTAATAGTCTTCGCAAAAATGGTCCCTCCAAAAAAAAATTTGGCGCCAATGTCGGCGCTAATGTTAATTTTATGGGCAACAAAAAAATTGTCGCCAAAATATTTTTTCGGTCTCAAAATTTTTGTCAAATTTATGAAAAATAAAAAAAATGATTAGCGACAACACATGTTTGTCGTAGAAAAAAAAATTAAAATTATTTTTTTTCGGCGACAAATGATATTTTGTCGCAGAATATAATAAATGCAATTTAGCACTCTTATGGATTAAAACAACATTGTTTAGAGATTGCATATCCAACAGCATCCGATTCCATACTAAAGATCGTGACACTCGTCGTAAAACTCAAAATAGTGGAATAGTTGTTGAAGGGGATTATGAGAATGTAACAATGAACTTCTACGGTTATTTAAGTAAAATATGGGAAATAAGTTATATCTTTGAGCATCGTGTTATTTTGTTTCAAAGTGAATGGTTTGATCTTAGTAGTGGAAAAACGGTGAATGTTGATTCACATTTCACAAGTATTGATGTTAGAAGTCGATGGTATAAAGATGATCCCATTGTCCTACCAAATCAAGTGCAACAAGTCTTCTATGTTAATAATACCAAGTATGGACCACACTGGCAAGTCGTACAACGAGTCCAACATCGACACATATGGGAGATACCAAAGCGACATGTAGTAGTTGTTGGTGATGATGAACATTCAATTCCAAATAATGCATTCCAACAAGAAGAACCCACTGAGGCTGTCCCTATTGTTGTTGAAAATCATGATGCCCACCCATTCTGTAGGACCGAACTTGATCCCGTGCTTGACCCAAGTAGGTGGGTAATGTCGTCTGAAAACATACAATATACAGATGTTGATAATGATTTCATCTGTGATGATGATGATGATGACGAGACACTGCTAGAATATAGTGATTGTGAAGGAGATATGGAAAGTCATTCTGAGTCAGATGTTGATCCCGAAATATGAAGATATTTTAACCAAATTTTCTTCGTAATGGTATGCTATTTTGTTTTGTTATAGTTGTTGTATTTCTAATTGATTATTTGCATAATGACTCATATATCATAATACTTTAGGAAACATAAATGGCTCCAGGTCGTCGACCCAAAGTCTTATCTATACCTGCAATTGCACGTGAGGAGGTGTAATCCCCATCACCGACATCGATCACCCGTAGTCCATATACTGTAGCTAGCAGAACATGTATAATATCATTTGTATTAGACACTTTTAAAAAATATTTCTCTATTCATCTATTATATTTTGGTAATGTCAGGGTCAACCTCAAGGAAAGGGGGAGGTCCTACACGAGGAAAGACTGTAGAGAAAATGGTGGAGACAAATGGGAAGCTGCGTGTTGAGATCCCTAATGGTGTGAATGTCCCGGTCGAAAAAAATGCACAACATTGCATTAATGAGATGAGAGCCTTGGCTAGGGCTTTCGTCCCAATTACTGTGTCACTATGGAATGATTTGTCTAATGACATGCGTGCCCCTATCATTGCACGCCTCCGAGTAATTATAGTTATTTTATTATATTCGTTATTAATATCATAGTTTTTGTAAAAAAATGATGTACTACTCTTTCGTACAGACAAGGTTTGACATTGTTGGATACGATGAGTCAAAACATGTTCTGGAAAACATTGAAGCTAAGTTTGCTCGTTTGTATAGTGACCATCGTTCTAAGATGCACAGTCACTATAAACAATTGGTGAAGGCTAGCCTGGACCAAAAAACTGAACCCTACAAACAAGTTAGTAAGGATGATTGAAATTACATAATCGAGCACATAATCAAGGATTCAGAATTTCAGGTAAAAACTTGATATTTTATCACTAATGTTGTTGATTTTTATTTACAATCGGATATTGTCCCTGCACTAACTTATGTTAAATTTTTTATATAGAAACGATCTAACATAAATTCTGCAAATCGTGTCAAGCTATCCTACAATCATGCAATGGGTTTCAAGTCTTTTCCATCTGCAATGCATGTTATGGTTAAGTGTTTTAACTTATGCCTTTTTTGTATGTTTTCTTATTTAAAGTGTTATAACTATACAATTTTTTAAAACAGAAAGATCCCGAGACCCAGGAGTCACTTCATTTTGTAAATTTTTTTCGTGAATCTCATTTTAGCAAGAAGTCGAACAAATGGATATCACAAGAAGTTGAGTCTCGATATGTAAGTGTAAAAATTTTATTGATTTTACTGTATTTGAGATTTATAAGGTTGATAAGTTTCGTTTGGTGAACAAGTTATCAGTTATTTTTTAAAATTTTAGAATCAGATGAAGGAATTAAGAGACAAGTCCACACAAGATGGTGAATCACATATATCTGAGGAGGAGATTGCATACACCGTCCTTGGCTGTAAGTCTGGTTATAAGAGAGGTTATGGAGTTGGACCGAAACCTTCTTAAAAAAAGACGTCTAAGACTATTGCAAATGAAGATAAGGTGATAAGTCTAAAGAGAGAGCTGGATGAAACCAAGGAAAAACTCTAGCAAAGGGAGAAATGACAAGAAATGATGATGCAACAAATGACAGAGGTGAGGTTAGCAGTACAGCGTGGTGGGGGGTATTGGGGAGCCAAGAAATTCAACTAATGTTTCTTGGTAAGCGATTTTAACTATGGACTTATGTTTTTTCTGTTGCTATTATCATATAATTTGTTAAATATTAATTTATTAACCTATAAACTCAAATTTTATATATTTTTTCTTTTACTTATCTATAATGCGTTAATGAGTTTTTTGTGTTTTGTCACATATTGACTATGAATTATAAAGAGCTTTTTTTGAATATCCAGACATCTTTTCTTTCAAATATTTGAGATACTTTGTTGTTAGGATTTTAGATGTTGGAATATTGGATATTGAAAATTTTAGATATTGTTAGGAGTTTTGGATATTGTTTGATGCTATTGAAAATTGTTGGATGTTATTTTATATTTTGAGTACTGTATAAATGTTTTAGTAATTGTAATGTGTATTTATGGATTATCTATTGATATGAGGGCATGATTGAAATTGATTGAAATGTTTTTGAGTTGTTATAAGTGTTTTTAAATTGTTATAGGGCCAAATGGGACTTAATCATGTTTATTTTTTGGACGATGAAAACAAGTTGTCGCTAAAACACTGTTCATCATTTTTTGGGACGAAAAAAAGTCCTTGCTAAAATGTTGGTTGTCTTTTTAGGAGACAAATATATTTGTCGCCAATTTTTTGTGTACTTATTTTTAACAACGAAATAGAGACGGTCGCTGAAGTTTTCACATTTTGCGATGAATATAATCGTTGCTAAAGATATTATGTAGTTAAAATAATTTATTTTTTGGCGACGAACAAAACATTGACGACGAAATTATAACATGTTTAGCGACAAAATTATGGCCGCCTATTGTGTATTTTTTACAATGAAATTTTTGTTATTGCTGAAAATTTTCCTAGACGAGCCTAAAGCGACAAAATGACGACGAAATGAGTTCGTCACCGAATTTTTTTTACGACAACATTTATACATTTTGCCACGGGTCAATTCGTCACTAAAAAACAAATTTGTTGTAGTGATATAAAGCAAAGAATTGAAACTCTTTGCACCCAATTGTCTCATTAACTCAAACAAACCAAGAGAAGTAAAAATGAATCAATTAAGACTAACAATCATTCAATTCGCAGATTGAAATTCAAGATAAATCAACAATGCCAATTAAAGGGAAACAAAATAACCTTATACTCAATCCGATTATGTATATACAATCAATTAGAATTTGTGCCAAATCAAACCTAATTAAAAATCTCATAGCAATTAGAATCTAAACTAATCACAAAATTAACCTAAACAGAAACACATGCAATTGGATATTAACTTTCAATCAACCAAGCATTGAGTATGCAGATAAAGGACCAATATATAGATACAAGAACATTATAGAACAGACAAATTGTATGCTAAGTTCAGTTATCGACATTAAAAACAAATCTCTAGCCTAGAAACCTAATTTAAAAGTACCTTTCTACTGATCACAATACAAGTGCCGAAATTCTATAAAAGCCAAACACATCCAAATAAGTAGATTAAAACCTCAATTTTCCATACACAAAAACGAAAAATTGAACCAGACAACGCATTAATAAACACCGCGGACATGTGAAACAATCCAAGTTGTTGAAACATGTCTCAGTCAAGGTTCGTACATGCTTGTTTAAATAGTAAAGTGAATCAAATTTGATTAGATTTTTGAGCTGATTTTGTAAATGAATTGGGTCTGAACTGCATATGGTGCCGCCCAAGTAGGTTGAGCATTCGGAATTTCTTTTGGTCAGGCCCGAATCCACCTGTAAGATGCATACGATCAGGTGGTCCAATGTAGACCAAAGGATGAAGGTGGATTAATGGGTTTAAGAACTCTTGAGGGCTGGAATAGGACTGCCATGTTAAAGCTTTTCTAGAGAATAGTTAATAATAGTGAGACTGTTCTAGCTTAATCAATGTCTCGAGTTCGAGTTTTGAGAATATGCTGCGCTCGATAGGAAGAGCTTTGCCGCTCTTGTGGTCCTATCCTGCTCGAATCCAGATTAGTCGAAGCCCAAAGAGGCTTTTGGATAGCGGATGGTCTGACCAAAATAAATAAATAAATAATAGTGGGTCCATTTGGATGCCCGTGTAGGTTTGATTGCTCGAATAGGTTCAATTTTATAAATAAATGATACGAATTTTATTAGGAAATAATTCCTATTTAGAAGATAAACAATTTCAAAACTATTCCTAAATAGCTCTAAATCACCCAGATCTTCTCCTCTTTTTCTCTTATATAAATATTGGGAGATTTTTGTTAATAAAAATTACGATTTTAAAATTGATTATTAAGTTTTAAGGTTTAACTTCTGCAAAATTTTAACTGTAAGAGAATGTATTCGATTTCTATTGATAAATTCTATGACTAATTTGTTGGGTTTGATTATTAATGCTGGTGGAGAGCTATGCCTAAACATATTGCACTTGGCAACAGTTGTCCATCGGAGAAGTATCACCTCAGGATATCTGTATGCAACAAATATATTTTCTGGATGGCTCAAAGTAGCTCTGTTAATCGTGTCGGATGAGACAGGTTCATGCTGGGTCTTAGCAGGTCTATGTCAAAAAAATACTTCATCCATATTCAATTCGTTTATTAATTCATATCTAACGAATCGTGTCATATTAGATTCTTGTCATGTATAATCAATATACAATCGAGTAGTGTCGTATATTTCTTTTGATTGTAAAATAATTTGGAGTGTAAAATTCACTTTACCACAAACATATACAAATCATTTAATTTGTTTCGATTCAAAATCCACATGAACCACCACCAATTCACCAAGGGCACCACCGGTCTCCAGCCAAGGCACCCTTAATTACAAAACTACGAAACATGATTGGGTTGTGTTGTTATATTAATTTAACTTGAGGCATTTAAATTTATTAATATGCTCAATAGTAGATTGATTGTCTTCTCCAGAGAACAAATTAAACGCGAGGATCTTGTACCCTCTCGAAAATTCCTCAACATCACCTATAGAGGGTATGAATTTTTAAAAATTTGCATCTTTGTCCTTCGGAGGCCATATCCATATAAATTCCGAATTATTTCCAATAATTGGTTTCAATTAATTAATAATCATGTTATTTTTATTTTCGTGATTTTTAAGTGGATCCAAAGGTCGTTCCCCAAGCTTAGGATTCAATTCCTCCATTGGATCCAAAGGTGGTATGACTTGTCTTTCCGATGCATTTCTACTCGTAAGGTTTCTAGCATGATAAATATTATGAAAATTTTAACAGAGTCCCTTTTGAACCTGATATTGAAATAATTTTGATGTTGGATCTCAAGTCTTACGTTAGGTACCATTATTTGGTGGTCCTTGATTCTTAGTAGGAAGAAACACCATTAAGTTAACATTTTCTTCATCTACCACTTGACCTCGAATCGTATAGATCGACGTTTGATTAAAATGTTCTGACATCACTGTATGACCAATAAATAGTTCATGTGAACTATGCATCAAATCTTGCCTAATGCTAAAATTAGGATCATGCAATAACTGTTTCAGATTCTGAGCAAAATCTTGCATTGATGCATTGCTCTGACCACTGGATTGACGATTGCTTTACATATTTAGCTTTGTGTGGTTCTAGCCATTGTCTTGGTTTGATTTCTTTGTCGCACCATCTTAATCCAAGTTAGTATTGTTGTCCTATTAGGCGTGCTGAAAATTATTGGTCCAAAATCTCCTGTGATCAACGAGTACTTCTCATTTGACAAAACACTTCAGGCAATTATTATTATTTTTTTACTTCGGGCAATTATTTGAAGAGTGTTCAATTGCCCTTTTCCCAGACTTCCCTGGATGTGATCAATCAACATACTCAAATCAAGAAATGATTATTCAACAAAGAATAATACAAAAAATGATTTTATTCATCTACTCCTAATGATGTCCAAGAAGTGGGCATTTTTTGGATTGGATCAATGTCCTCTTATCATTAATACTACTTTTTATAAGCACATTTCGTCAACACGGTTATTCTGTTTTTGACCGTTCCTATATTTATCACTTTTTCTCAAAAATAACTGCATTATATCAATTGATTCTGATATTTTCAATCATATCTGATATCCTTTGAATTCAAAAAGTCAAAATAACAAATCATCTGTCCTGAAATAACTTTCATCATGTAATTGTCATCTATTGAATTTGAAAAGTTATGTCAACTGACTTATCTTTCTTGTGTTAATTAAATGCTTTTCACGTGACAAATTCTTTGTCGATTCACTTATGACACGTGACATTCGTTGTTCATTTATAGAAGTGTAAAGTATGGTCCAAACACTCTTAAAATGGAATAAAACATACATGAATATATTTTCTTCTGCAAATCCATAAAGTTTATTAATCCGAAATCAACAATAAGCAAAAGTACAAAGGGGACTAATAAAAAATACAAGGCCAAACCAAGGAAAGAAGGAAAAAAAAATACAGACTAAACATAGCAAGAAGTAGATTTTCTAACTCAACCGATACTGAAAAACATAATACATTAACGTTTGGTGACCTCTTTGCTTCGACACTTGAAGCTTATTTTTGCACCTCAAAATGTGAGTTGCCTAGAAACCACCGGCAGTGTATGCACCATCAACAACAATGACCTGTCCTGTAATATATGAAGCAGCAGGAAGGCAAAGGAATGTCACAAGTCCCGAAATCTCTTGGGGTTCTGCTATGGGGCGAAGAGGAGTTCGAGCCATTAGTGGCATGTACATCATCATTATGGATGGATCCATGTCCTCCTACAGATAATGAATATAAATTCAAACTGTGAATATAAATTCTTTTCTAGGGAAAACCAAAAAAAAAAAACACAAAATACTCATGGTGTTGATACGGAAAAAAGTTTGGGTAAGAGAGAGAGAGAGATCATACAGGTTTCATAACAGTGGTTCTGACACCCCATGGTGCAACTGTATTGGTGCGAATGTTGTCCTTTGCCCATTCACAAGCCAAGTTTTGTGTAATTTGATTAATTGCAGCTGAAAAAACAAAAAGGGTCGTTAAAATTTGAAACCTTTTCAAAGAATGACTATCAAATTTTTAGAGTTACTTATGTATAGACTACCTTTAGATGCTCCATACACAGTTTGAGCAGGCAAGGCCATCACACCAGAAACTGAGGAAATGAATACAATGCTTCCATTTCCAGATGCTTTTAGGAGTGGATGTGCGAGTTGACACAGATGGTATGGGGAAGCAACATTGGTTTCCATTATACGTTCGAAATCTTCTGTAGTGTAGTCTGTAGCTCGTTTAAGCACGCTTGTAGCAGCATTATTTACCTATGACACACAACACCAGATACAAGTTTTAAAAACTCCATTAGCAAAAATGGGCTACACTAAGCTAATCTAACAATCAATATGAAAGATATATTCTTCCTAGGCAACATGTCGATTACAATTTTAGAAAGGCCAACTAAATATTATTTAGAATATGAGGCAATTACTTACGAGGATGTTGAGTTTGCCATAAAAAATAGAAGAGGCAGTCTTCATTAGCTCTTCTCTTGATAGTTTTGATGACAAATCGCATACTGAACCGGTTACTTTGAACCCTTTGGCTGCCCATTCTTTTAGCTTTTCGTTGAGCTCTGTTTGATTTCTTGAACATGTGTGTACCGCAGCACCAAACCCAGCTAGTTCCTCCACTATTGCACACCTAAAATTCATACGAAAAAAACCCAAATAACCAATTAGGACAAAGAATCAATCTAATATCAAAATGAGAAAAATACAGAGATACGAACCCAATGCCTCTGGTACCACCGGTGACAAGAGCAGTCTTTCCCTTAAGGGACCATCTCTCTTCTCTGGTACCCATGTCTACAGATTTTGAAAGCTTCTCTATTAAATCCTGGTGTTCCATGTTTTTCAAAAGCAAGCAACTCTCTTCTCTCTTAACTTGGATGAAAATGTATAAGCTAAAGGGAAACTGAGAACGATATGAATTTGCTTAGGTGGGTCTTGAGCTTTATAGAGCACTTCCGGGAATAATTTTTAGGTGGGAAAGATTAGCACAATTTGGTGACGGTCAACTCAAGCGTCTGTAACGAGTATTTGCTGGCATTGCTCTTTGGTGTTTCCATTGGTCAGAGCAGCCTAATCTTGAACATTGGTTAATTTTTCCGTCGTTTTCTGACCCATTGCCTTCTAGATGCGGAGACACGTCAAGAATTTAGATATAAAAGAAAGCGCGTGGAATTATTTTTAAGTTGTATGTTTCTAGTTTCAGTTAGTAACGGTTTATCCTCATTGTAATTGTTAATCTAACTCTACGTACGGAGTTTAACTATGTTCAAACTCGGTTAAGTTTTGATTAGTTAACTTGATCATCCTCGTACGTGACGACAAACTCAAATTTAAATAAGAACATATTCAAATTTAAATGACGACAAACTCAAATTTAAAAGATGATATATAATAATTAATTTGTCAAAAAAAATATTCCACTATGAATAAAATCGAGATTTAAATTTCTCAAAAATCTATTCGAGAAGACATACAAAGATGAAGATATGATATGGAGGTATCGAGAATAATTTTTGAGCCATTTATTTATTTATCATAGATTGTCTAATAATGCATAAATTGAATAAAACTGACCTAGCTATGTTTGAACAGTACATAGTTCGTAATTTGTAACTAAAATTAAATTATTCGCCAATTAATCATTATGATTCAGATCTATCTTACATATTAGAAAAGGTAATGAGCAAAAAAATAATGAGTTCAATGTTAGGGGTATCATTGAAATTTTCGTAAAAATCATAGATAAATTAAAAGAATATAATTATTGATATGTCGACGATGAACTATTTTTAAATGGATGATTCGATGACATAATGGGGTCTGCTATTCTTTTCAATGTTCCATACAACAAGAGACTTCGTTATTATCTGTGCAACATCAATTTCTATTTCCCCATCAACGTCTGGGTAGTAAGTGTCAAGTGCATTGTTTTTCCTTTTGTGCTCTTCCATAAGCAACATCTTGTATCATATAACCGTGACTGAGAGTTCAAAAGGATCCCTAAACTTCATGTCTTTGAATTTCTTTCTTAATTCAAAATCCAAACTGTTTTGAGCTAATTTTAATAATTTAATTTGAGGCACATAAACACGACATTATTTCTAGCCTTCTTAAATCAATCAATGTATTGTTTTACAGACTCGTTTGACCTTTGTCTTTACCTTTACCTTGACAAATCTTCCAGTGATACTTGTGGTTTATTTTTAAATAATTAAGTATCAAAATTGTTATTCCATCTCTTTGTCATTTTTGTATTGAATTTGGTGGCAACTTTATGAACAATAAAAATGCAGTTTTGATTAAAGATCCCAGTAATAGTTTCATTTTAAAATTTCTATTATTCTAGATTAAAAAGTAAATCCACAAATATGTTCGACAATACATTGATTGTTTGCTCCACAGAGAAAACTAAACTCGGGGATCTTGTACCCTCTCAAAAAATTCCTTAAAATCACCTATGGAGGGTATGACTTTCTAAAAATTGGCATCTCCGTCCTTCAGAAGTTAGATCCATCAATCCTAAATTATTTCCAGTAATTGGTTTCGATTAACAACCATGTTATTTTGATTTTTGAGATTTTCAAATGGATCCAAAGGTTGTTCCCCAAGCCTAGGGTTCACTTCTTCCATTGGATCCAAAGGTGGCATGACGTGCCATTCCCAACCTCTTTTGGAAGGATCTTGGGTCATTCTTGACTCATTTTTACTCCTAGGGTTTCTTGCATGATAAAGATTAGGGAAAATTTCAACTGGTTCCTTATCGAAGATCATATTGAAATAATTTTGATGTTAGATACCAAGTCTTACGTTGGGTACCATTATTGGTGGTCCTTGATTCATAGTGCCCTTAAGTTAACATGTCCTTCATCTACCACTTGATTTTGAATCATAGGAATTGGCATTTGATTAAACTGTTATGAATTTACTGTATGCCCATTAAACAGTTCATGCATACCATTTATCAAATCTTGCCTAATGCTAAAACTAGGATCGTGCAATATGCTACAACTTAAAGATTGTTTGGAATGTCGAGGTCTTATTACAGGGAATTTGCGAAAAATTAGAATACAAGGAATAAAAAAAATATTTTGATAGTTGTTTGAAATAATTGTTTGATTAAAAATAGAAATTTGAAATACTAAGTATTGAAGAAACCTTTTCAATTCCACATGACAATTATTAATAATTTAGTTTTTGAACTTAATCGAGAATCAGCTAAAAAGTTATCACAATCGAAACATTTAGTGCTGATAATATTGAAAATATCAAAAGTATAGTCAATTAATTATGTAAATAAATATAAAAATTTACTTGCAGTGCCCAGAGTGTACGATAAATCAAGTTTTCTAACAAATAAACCCTATTTTATTTAGGGGTGCAACTCTTGCAGGTTGAACAGTCAAACCTATCCCAATCGTAGGTACATAATCTTCAACCTTAACCCTACCTCGGGTTAATGCACTCAACCCAAGTACTGCCCGAGTTTAATTCGGATGGACTTGGGTTGAATTTGTATTAATGATTTTGGGCTGATTTCGGATGACTTTACAGACTGATTTCGGATTAACGTTCTACACCTGATATATATATTACATAATATTCAAAATTCAACCATATGCATAAACACAAATGCCATATGCATAAACAACCACATCTTTGCATAAACACAAATGCCATAAGAAACTTTATGTTTTGACAGCATACCTATGTTATTATGACAGCAAATGCCATATAAACATCATATCCATGTTATTATAAAACTTTTTGTTTTGACAAAAGAGGACAAAAATTTTAAAGTCATAGCAGGTTGGAAAAAAGGCGTAAAAAATTGCATCTGAAAGTGAAAATTAACTCTGAAAAATTACATCTGAGAGTAAAAAGAGGTTTGAAAATTAACTTTGAAAATGTGAAAATAAAAATGAAAATTGCATACCTGATGAAGACGAAGGAGGCTGCTCTGAGTGAGTAGATCTGCTCTGAGAGAAAGAGCCAAAGACGAAGGAGGCTGAGAGGACTGATATGAGAGTGTGAGTGAGAGACAAAGAAAGACTGAGATTGAGAGATAGGTTTGATTTGAGAGTGAGAGACTGAGAGTGAGACTATGAGAGTGAGAGATTGGGAGACCGAGAGAGACTGAGAGTGAGTAAGGGTCTAAGGGGAAGAGAAACGCATACTTGAGTTGAAATTAACCTTAATATAACATTGTATTTATATAATATTAATTCGGGTGGAACCCGATTATTAAATCGGGTTGAGCCCGATTTTAATATTCGGGTTCAACCCAAGGTCCACCTAAATTGAATTCGGGTTAAAATTTTTTTACTCAAGTCCAACCCAAATATTAAAAACCTAGCCCAAACCCTAATTTTTTTGGGTTAGGCTCAGGTTGAAATCGAGTTAGCCCGCCCAAGCTGTACCTCTAATTTTATTGTAAATAATAAATCAAATTTTTTATGAAAATTCAAATTAATTAATCTAAGCATGAAATAACCAATTATTTGATTTGCATGGAATCTCGAACATTTTATAGCAGCGAGTTTTGATCGTGTAGGAGGGAGGGAATGGGTTACGAGGTTGTTAGGGAGTTGGGGAGGGTCAAATTTTTGACATGTCAACCCGCGAATTAGGTAAATGTGTCATAATTTCTATTAATTTGGATGAACTTTCTAAATCTGTCACTTCAATCCAAAATCACATGGAGTTTTGTAAATATATTTCAATCGCAGGGGAGAAAGTTCTCTAAGACCACACTGTGAGGGAGTGAAATATATTTCACCCTTATTTTTTATTTTTTGATTCTCAGCGATAAAATTATATTATTGAGGAATATCAGAAAAGATGAGAGGCATAACAAAATCTGATGTCTGCTCCAACCATACAACACTATTGTTTAAAGATAGAACAAAATCAATTAGCTCATGAGCTACTTTATTTCCATTGTGGCGCACCTCGGACACTTCAAAATAACGAAAGGTACTCGCTATGCTATTAATGTCCTGCAAAATGGCACCGAGAGGATCAAGTTCCACTACACGACTCCCAATAGATCACATAACGTCTGAAGAATCTCCTTCCAAAATAATTTCTGGCAACTGTAACTGTTTTGCAAATTGGATTGCTAATCTCGCTGCTATAGTTTCTGTTTAACGGACATCACATCTAATTTCCATCATTCTAGACATAGCTCCTACAATGTAACCCCCTGTCATCTCTTATTACTACCCCCACTCCTAAAACATTTAAGTCTCAAAACACAGCTGCATCAAAATTCACCTTGCATGTACCTGCTCTCGGAAGACACCACCCAAAATTGGGGTTTGGCATTGAATCAGAACTGATCTGGGTTACTACCTCCATAATCTCTGTGGTACTCCACCGCCTTCATCTGCATTTCAGCTGGATCTTGAACCATGTTTTCAAAAACACTAGTGTTTCTATTCCTCCATACAAACCAGCAGTGAATAAGAAACATTGACAAGTTATCAGCTGTAAGGATCTGATGGGCATCACGCACCCACTGCCTAGGCTCAGAAGCTGAAATTTGGGCAACTGATTTTAACGTGCTGAGGCGCTACACATCTTTTGCCCAAGAACAGTCCTTTAAGCAGTGGATCAATGACTCCTCCACCTTCTAACACAACCCACAAATCCCATGTACTGAGACTTTCCTACGCTGTAAATTATTTGTCGTTGGTAGCGCATTGGAACACACCCGCCAAGCAAAGATCTCAATTTTATTTGGTATTTTTTGATTCCAAATAAACTTCCAATCAGGATATCCAATGGAAGAAGGAGATGAACTTCCTGTGACCGCTTGCACTAACTTTTGATCCATGATAATGTGGTATGCACTACGTATCGAGAACTTCCCATTTGAGTTGCAATGCCAAGTCAGTTGGTCCTTCATAGAATTCCTACTGAGGGGTATATTTTTAATCACCCTTATTTATATTACATAATCTTGGTGACTGTCAATAAATATTTGAACTTATAAAGAATAGTATCATGCTAGTAAGAGTTGGTTGCGCTTACTGAAAATAAAAAACTCTAAAGTTGTTACCTGCTTTCGGCCTTTTTAAAGTATACAGTATCAAAAAAAAAAATTGATACCGTTCCACCGGTTATCACTTTTATAGTAAAGTGATAATTTTTTTTTCTTCAAAGCCACCCAATATGGGTGGGAGGTTTAGCAGGACCACTACCTGTATATATAACTAAAAGGAAAAATGTACAAAGGAAGAGGACATAAAACCAAGCATCCAGAAGTGGAAGAAAGTCAAAGCAAAACCAAGGTGGTGACTCACCACCAAAAAATAACAGAAAACATCAATAAAAACTTAACAACGAACGTGAGGAGTATGTCGAGCGTCTAAGGCGAGGATGCCAATAATTCTAGAAGGAAGGGATGACGAATCAGAGAATCATTGATTGAGCTGCTAAGAACAAGCCCAATTAGCCATGAAGTTTGCAGTCAGATTCGCCTCCTCAGGACGTGGCAAACGCGAGCTGAGAGAGACCCGGATTACCTTTAGAACAATCGTCAACGCTGATCTTCAAGCAACCCGCTACAGGACGAGTGCAAGCAATCAAGCTAAGAGGTCGAGGCCGAGGAACCAAGACCCTAAGAGAACCAACAAACTCAACTGATTCATCTCGACGCAACTAACTCGGATCAAACCCAAAAGCAAGCCCAACCAACTACATATTGGTCATAAATCTCTGAATCACAACAAGCACCTAAAAGACCTGGCCATTGAACCTATAAACATTACACATCTTCTATAAGTGCCACAGAATGAAGCACGGTAGCATTACCCGTACGTGACCTGTAGAAGGAGCACAACACCGCCAATCAAGCATCAAAGCATAAGGAGACTGAAACGGCCGACATCTAATCCCAAACATCCGATAAAAGTAACCCCACACATGAACTACAAGCAGACAATCTAGAAAAAGATGTCTAAGAGTTTCAACAGCCGCACCACACACACACTGGGATACTACATGAAAACCCCGTATTTCTAAGCCATTTTCTGTGGCCAGGAAACCGTGAAACAACCGCCACATAAAAAAGGAGATCTTAGTTGAAATATGCCTCTACCAGACACAAAAAAACCAAGCCCGAACTGGAGCCACATCCCGAATATCAGCCCAAGTAGTCCTCAATGAAAAATCCCCATCTAAAGACAACTTCCACCTCATCTGATCAAACCCCTACTCTAGAATTTGAATCTGTACAATCTGTTCAACAACTAAAAAAGGTAAAAACCCCAACAATCAGCCTCTGTCCCATTATCGACCCGCCCAGTAAGCAGAAACAGGAACCCCAGAAGCTGCCTCCAGATATATTAAAGCCAATGCGTAATTTTCCAACCAACAATCATACCAAAAGCTTACCTCACTAAACCGTAATAACCATCCGATCTTCGGCTCAGTCATGGATTGAATTCCACACAACCACCTCCAAAGAGGTAAAGTTGGGTAACGAAACTCAATCAACCCAAGATGGGTGGACCTATAATACTTGACCCTCATAAAAGTGGACTAAAGTGATTGTTGAGCACTTAAACTCCACCAGAGCTTCACATCACAAGCCTCGACTAAGTTAGAAAAAGAACGTACCCCTAAGCTGCCCTCCTTTCTAGAGAAACATACGTTAACCCAATGACACCAGTGAATTCTCTGATGAGTGGTTGTATCACCCCACAAGAAACAAGTGAACAACCTCTCTAACTAGGGAAAAACATTTGCAGGAGGCCTCAACACATGAAACAAGTGAATATACATCGACGTGAACACATGACGAATCAAAGTGAGCTTACCTCCAAAGGAGAGTAAATGATTTGCCCATCCAGAAATCCGCTCGTGCACCTCCAAATCATCTGATTAAAGTACGAGATCCTGAGATGACCCAAGTAGACAGGGCACCCCACAAAAATAAATGAAAGGTCACGCATCAGAAAACCAGTGGTCGATCGTGCAATCACCTCTCTGGATTGCGAGACACGCGAACTGATATAGAAACTACTCTTAGCCTGATTAACTATCTAACCAAAGGCAGCCTTATAGTTATGAAGACAATTCATAACTCGTTGTAAGCTCGACCAGCACCCATTAGCAAAAATAATAATGTCATCAACAAAAGTCAAATGGAAAACTGAAACCCCAACTCTAGTACTATAAGCCACCCCTGAAAATCGAGCATACAAAGAATCCAAGCCTCAAGACAGATACTCTGCAGCAATGATGAACAAACAAAAAGAAAGGGAGTCACCCTGTCATAGCCCCCTGTGACTGGAAAAAGCCCTGACTTACCCTATTCACCATCACAGAAAATCACGACCCCCAGATAGTCCGTCGAACCAAAGAAATTCATCCCTCAAAGAACCCAAAAGCCCGCAACATCTGGAGAATGAATGTCCAAGACATCCTGTCATATGCCTTAGTCATATCTATCTCAACACGACATTCCCACCCCTAAAACCTCTCCCCAAATCATGAACCAACTCCTGAGTCAAAAGTACACTATCCTACAACACTCAACTCGGCACAAACCCCACTATGCGTCGGTGATATAATACGCAACAACAAGGATGACAGACGAGAAATGAGGATCTTCTTCAACACCTTGTCACTCACGTTACATAAATTGATCAGTAAAAAATATGCCTATGTAGAAGGTGACTCCTTCTTGGGTAAAAGTACAACCAACATACTCATGAATCCTCTAGGCATAGGAGAACCCCAGAAGTAATCCTGAACTGCAGCTAACAAATGTGCTCCCACAATGTCCCAACAAAACTGATAAAAGCGACTGCAAAATTCATCCGGACCCAATGCATTAGCTGAATCAATAGAGAACACGACATGTCTCACCTCCTCCATAGTCGGCATAGCACACAACTCAACATCATTTGCATTAGTCACAATAACTAGAATAGCTGAAAAGTCTACAATCTCAACCTGACTAGTCCCCACAGAGAACAATCCCTGAAAAAAGGAAACTGTTGAAGCACCAATAGCCCTAGGCTCGGTAATCCACTTTGCATCATCACCCCGGTTCCGATGGAGTGAGCTTACCTCCAAAAGAGAATGAGTGATTTGCCCATCCAAAAATCCGCTCGTGCACCTTCCAAATCATCTCATCAAAGTACGAGATCCTGAGATGACCCAAGTAGACAGGGTACCCCACAAAAATAAATGAAAGGTCACACATTAGAAAACCAGTGGTCGGTCGGGCAATCACTTCCCTAGAATGCGAGGCACGCGAACTGATATAGAAACTACTCTTAGCCTAATTAACTATCTAACCAAAGGCAGCCTCATAGTGATGAAGAAAATTCATAACTCGTTGTAAGCTCGACCAGCACCCATTAGCAAAAATAATAATGTCATCAGCAAAAGTCAAATGAAAAACTGAAACCCCAACTCCAGTACTATAAGCCACCCCCGAAAATCGAGCATACAAAGAATCCAAGCCTCAAGACAGATACTCTGCAGCAATGATGAACAAACAAAAAGAAAGGGAGTCACCCTGTCATAGCCCCCTGCGACTGGAAAAAGCCCTGACTTACCCTATTCACCATCACAGAAAACCACTACCCCTAGATAGTCCGTCGAACCAAAGAAATTCATCCCTCAAAGAACCCAAAAGCCCGCAACATCTGGAGAATGAATGTCCAAGACATCTTGTCATATGCCTTAGTCATATCTAACTTCAGCACGACATTCTCAGCCCTAGAACCTCTCCCCAAATCATGAACCAACTCCTGAGCCAAAAGTACACTATCCTACAACACTCGACTCGGCACAAATTCCACTATGCGTCGGTGATATAATACGCAGCAACAAGGATGACAGACGAGAAACGAGGATCTTCGCCTTGTCACTCACGTTACATAAACTGATCGGTAAAAAAATTGCCCATGTAGAAGGTGACTCCTTCTTGGGTAAAAGTACAACCAACATACTTATGAATCCTCAAATCATAGGAGAACCCCGAAAGTAATCCTGAACTGCAGCTAAAAAATATGCTCCCACAATGTCCCAACAAAATTGATAAAAGCGACTGCAAAATTCATCCGAACCCGATGCACTACCTGAATTAATAGAGAACAAGACATGTCTCACCTCATCCATAGTCGACATAGCACACAACTCAACATCATCTGCATTATTCACAATAACTAGAATAGCTAAAAAGTCTACAATCTCAACCTGACTAGCCCCCACAGAGAACAATCCCTGAAAAGGAAACTGTTGAAGCACCAATAGCCCTAGGCTCGATAATCCACTTTGCATCATCACTCGAATCCGATGGAGTGAAAGAACATGTCGCTTTTTCCTCACTGAAGCATGGAAGAAGGGGGTGTTTGAATCCCCTTCTCGAAGCCAGCGAACACGGGGCTGTTGTCTCATAAAGAACTTCTCACATTGTAATGCCAGCTACAATTCAATCCTGGCCTGATGAATGGCAGCCCGATTTAAAGGGGACCCTGACTGATCATGTACCACCTGTCTCCTACTAATTTCAACATCGGCCTCCTGAACTCGTTGAAACACATTGTCAAACACTTCCTCATTCCAGACCTTCAGGGTTTGTTTCAACCGAATAAGTTTCGATTGATATATAGACATCCTCGAAGCGAACATATGAAGGGTCCAACTCTGCCGCACAACCTCCAGAAAATTTATGTGCCTGGTCCAAGTGTGAAAAAGCTTGAACCGACTTGGCCCTCTACTTCGATGTTGATCTCTAGAAATTAGTAGTGGTAAATGATCTGGACAAGTCCGGTTCAAGTGAGCCACCCGAAATACAGAAAAATAAGAACTCCATTAAGCATTCACCATTACTCTATCCAGTCTCCTCCAAGTACGTTCATTCGTCTATGTGAAGGGAGTACCCTCAAACCCTGCATTCTCCAAACCACTGTGCATCAAGGCTAGGAAAAAGGCATCAATAGCAGACTGAGACTTTGCATTATCCCCTCGAATCTCAGAATGAGAGTCAACAACATTGAAATCTCTACTAACCATCCACGAACTATCATGAATGCTCCAAAACTGTGTCAAAGAATTTCATAAACCCTGCCAAACGGAAGCTACGCAACTAGCATACCTGGCAGTGAAACCACCTGATCATCATCCTGAATAACCTCCAACCGAAAAGGTGAAGACCCAAAATCCAAATTTTTCCCGAAATAGAACAAAAACAGTGCTCCATGTACAAACGAATCCGAAAATACTCCAACCGATCCCAGTCAACAAAAGGCTCTAAAATACAAAACTTTGATAAATGGTGTGAGCGGATCAGCTTCCTGAGTCTTCTAATCAAAGAGACCTGACTGATCCCTCTGATGTTCCATATGAGCGTACTAATCATCATAAATGAATGGAAGAACCACACTAAGACAATACACTGAGATCTATGCAACGGAACCTGCCAACCGGACTGTGAAGCATCATAAGACACTAAATTTCCTCCAGGCTGAGAAAGGCCCTTACCAATACACTGAGATCTACCTCCCTTACCAATACACTGAGAAAGGCCCTCCTGTGAGTCAGAAAGGGATCCAATATCATCACCCAAGGACTCATCAGATGATATATCTCTAGTAGAATGACTCTGAACCCAAGTAGACAATCTTGGGTTGAGGGGAATATCAGTCGAAGTGATACAATTAGTGGGCCGACTAGAAGTCCTAACACCCAAATCTCTACGCCTCAAACTAGTATCCTTAGAAACTGACACAACTGGGGGGCTCTAAACCCCTCAAAGCTCACGAATAGTCGGACGAACGGCCGGGGTGGTCAGAGGTTCATCACGGACTAGCTCCAAAACTGTGTTAACTAAATGATCGGGCACAAACTCTGCTCCTACACAGCACTAGTAGGGATAGTATTCAAACTGACCGCAACCACAGGTTCAACCAATGTACGCGGCTCAACAACAACCTGGACATGAACTACTGAAGCAGACTCTACAGTAGTAGCAACTATGGCCCTAGGGACAGGAACTAAGGTAACAACATCTGTCACTCCCTCAGAGGATACTCTAACTTGTTCAGTATTCCTAGGAGGAACAATAGGGACTTAGGTTCTCTGAATGGGTGTACCCTTCTGTGGTCTAGTCCTTTACTAGCTATCACCGCGACCCTACTGTGGTCGGTCTCCACTGACCTCCTCTCAGGGCTGGGAATGGGTGATATAGGTCTCCACTGAATGACCTAAATACCGACACCCAGTATAATACTGCGATACATCCTCGTAAAACACATCCTACCAAAATTCGATCCCATGTCTGCCAATCCAAATCCACGGCACCTGCCACCATGTGACATCATACTCAACCAACACTCTGGCAACTGAAGGCCTACTCAAACTCGTTGTGGCCTGATCAACCCGTAAAGGCGTCCCAAACGTCGAGGCTGTCGTGAATACAGCATTTTGGGAGCGAACAAAGTGGAATGGTAAATATGGGAATGAAACCCATATAGGAACTATAGGTGACTCCTCGATACAACGAAACTGTGGATTTCACTTGAACATGCCCATCTCTCTGCTATAAACTGACCAAGCCTGTTTCACCGAAGAAGGAATTTCAATTGCTCCGTGAGGGGAATGTCATGATCGATTATAAACACCCATTATCGATCATGAACTCTCAATATCGATCTTAACCTTCCATAATCGATCATATCTTTTAAATTTGTAATTTACACCTCAAAAATGTTGGACGAAAATAGTTTTTTAGTTGTAAAAATTGAATTTTTGATCGATTTGCAACCTAAATTAAAGTGGGATCCGT
The DNA here is from genome assembly GCA_023539305.1 of Ilex asprella. NCBI lineage: Eukaryota > Viridiplantae > Streptophyta > Magnoliopsida > Aquifoliales > Aquifoliaceae > Ilex > Ilex asprella. Next base: position 18,947,292 of record CM042200.1, on the reverse strand, counting down.
TCATCATTTCCATTAAATATTTGTGGATTGTGTTTTACTCTATAAGAGGAATAACATAGTATATTCAATTGCTCAAATTGAGTAAGAAATGAATGAGAAAATAGACTCTAACGCGACTCATTTGGTTTGTGGAAGTAAAGATTGTGCAATGTGCGATTTAACACCAATCTCATATTGGTTGAGGAAGAAAATTTTAATTATGTGTATATATGTAAAGTTTGCTGTATTGGTTGGGCCTTAAGGTGTACTACATTTTTTGTGAACAGAACGAGCACCTTCGTGGACTTTAGTTCCACCACACGCGTGCCACTCGCCACAACCCAATTGGAAGGGGCTCGAGTGTGGGTGTGGCCCAACCTTATCTTTTGGATAAAATTAGTTTAACGAATTGGGTTCAAATTTCATAACCCAAAATTTAACTTTCGGTGCCCGTTAAATTTAAAATTTGCATTGGTTTGAATTTTCATTTCCTTCTATTTTTGAATTTTGACTTTATATGGGTTCATGAATGAACCGTTTTTCAATGGTGTCTCTGGACTACATGTGTCTTCTAGTTTGCATTTGTTTGCATGGTGATTGTCCGGATTAATCACCATTATGTTTATAAATAACACAGACTCATTACCATTCTACATTAGTGACATTACGAATTACAGCAATTGGTGGCATTCATAATTTCAACATTCAGCAGTCTACATTTTCTAAGATTACAACATGTAATTCTGGTTCGCTAGGCATTTAGATTGAAGTGTTGCTTTCAAGTGCATGAAAATTATTTCATCTTAGGAGGCAAACATTTTGATTTACATAAGTACTAAAAGTAGAAGCAAAATCTATGTTAAAAACATAGTATCAAACACCAACATTAAGCTACATAAAGTTTAATCATAATTTCACATAGCCTTAATAACTCCTATTTAGAAGATCAACAATTTTAAAACTATTCCTAAGTAGCTCTAAATCACATAGACCTTCTCCTCTTTTTCTCTTATATAAATCTTGAGAGATTTTTGTTGATAAAATGACTATTTTAAAATTGATTATTAAGTTTTAGGGTTTAACTTTTGAAAATTGATTTATGTTCATCAATTCTATGACTAATTTGCTGGGTTTGATTATTTATGACGGTGGAGAGCTCTAACCCCAAGCACTCACAATTACAAAAGGTTACTAGCATTTTTAGTTCTTAAAATATGTACTTTTTATCAATTTAGTCATTAAAATATCAATTTAATCAATTTGATCCCTAAATTATTCAATTCATGTTACTTTAGTCACTAATCAGAAAATTCGTTAAGTTTTTTACGGATGTGACCACATGTCACTCTTTTTAGATGATATCACGTGCCTAACACGTGATCATTCTATAAAAATTTAACTATCACTGGGACCATTTTGACATGAATAGAATACTTTATAGACCAAATTGTTAAAAAAAAAATACATACTTTAAGGACCAAAAGTGTTATTAATCTATTACAAAACTACAAAACATGATTGGGTTGTATTGTTATTTTTCATTCATATGGGATAAATACATAGAAAACCAAAACACAAGGGACTAAAATGGACTTTTACTCTTATTAAGTGTGGGCGGCTGGAGGTGCAGGTTGGGTGTCTACAGGTGCATCTTGGTCACTTGGAGGTGTAGTCTGGGCACTTGGAGGTGTAGCCTGGGCGCCTGGAGGTGTAGGCTGGGAGCTTGGAGGTGCAGCCTATTCGCACAGAGGTGCAAGCTGGGCGCCTGAAGGAGTAGCCTGGTCGCCTGGAGGTGCAGGTTGGGCGTTTGGAAAGGAGGGTTGGGTGCTTGATGGGCGCGAACAGGGGCTGCATTGGGCGATAAGGTCAGGCAACTAATTTGGGCAACTGGGTACGTTGATCTGGGCAGCCAGACAGCTGGTTTGGGCGGCCAGGCAACTGGGTATGCTGATCTGAGTGGCTAGGCAATTGGTTATGCCGATCTAATTTAGTCACTCGTGCTTGCAAACGACCTGAGTTTCGAGAACCTACCTAGAGATGACAAAAAATAATGTTATTCAAAACATTAAAATATTTAACATAATTACCTGGAGAGAGGGGTAAGTTACTTGCACGAGAACAAGGACAAAATTTGAGGATTGCTCGTGAGAGCTACACTTTTTAACACCAAGATTTTTTGGCGACCCGTGAGAGAGTTGCTAAGCTGGAGATAGGTTGTATGCTTAAAGCAGTGCAAATGCCAAGCTTTTGGCAACCCATGAGAGAGTCGCTAAGCTAGACAGAGGCTACCTGCTTAAGAGCAATGCAGATGCCAAACTTTTGGCGACCAGTGAGAGAGTCGCTAAGCTGGAAACAGGCTGCCTGCTTAAGAGCAGTGCAAATGCCAAGCTTTTGGTGACCCATGAGAGAGCCGCTAAGTTGGAGATAGATTGTCTGCTTAAGAGCAGTGCAGATGCCAAGCTTTTGGTGATCTGTGAGAGAGTCGTTAAGTTGGAGACAGGCTGCCTGCTTAAGAGCAGTGCAGAGGCCACGCTTTTTTGATGACCAGTGAGAGAGCCGCTAAGCTGGAGATAGGTCAAGTTTGTGACAACTGGCGAGATGATTCTCCTTGCCTGGACTTGTTGATTTCTTCAGCATTCATGTATCTTTGTGCTTTTGCCAATAATTTTGGCATGCTCTTTGGTGGTCGCTTACTTACTGAAAAGAGGAAATTTGATGAGCGGAAGCCTCCCAGAAAGGCGGTTATGGTGACCTTGTCATCAGACTCTTCAACTTGGAGGACTTTCTCGTTAAAACGAGTGACGTAGCTCCTTAGACTCTCGTCTCGATCCTGTTTTATGCTGAGCATATGGGTGATTGGTTTCTGGTGGTGGCGCCCTCCAATAAAGTGTGATACGAAGGACCTGCACAGCTCAACAAAGGAGGCAATGGAAGCTGGGGAAAGCTTAGTGAACCATTGCCCAACGGATCCCTTCAGGGTGGTTATAAATGCTCTACACATGATCTCGTCAGGGACATTGTACAGCTGCATTAGAGTTTTGTAAGTCTTTAGATGGTCTAGTGGATCCTTCGTTCCGTCAAAGGTCTCCACGGATGGCATTTTTAACTTTTGAGGGAAAGGGTAGTTGGCCACATCAGGTTTGAAAGGCGTGTCAGCTTGTCTGACCAGGTAGTCCACTGTCTCGGGCCCTTGTGCTTTCATGGCGTTGAAGACATCGCCCAATTGATTTTATACTTCCTTGATTTTCTCGTCCCAATGATTGGGGGCTTCTTTGGGATGATCATGAAAATGACTCTCATGCTCCATGCTCTGGTTTTCACCCTCATTCTCTTGGAGATGAGGGTCTCCACCATGGGATGTAGGAGGAGGAGGAGGTGGATCATGATGAGCTCCCCTATGTGGGGTGCCCAAGGAGACTCCAAAGTGGGCGCCCAGACCTGCATGGGCGCCTAGATGGGGAGCAGTAGGGTGTGGAACTCCTTGATGTCCAGGGTGTGGAGCCCCTTGTGGCCCTCCAGGTTGTGCTCCTCCTTGTCCGATGAGCATGAGTTGAAGGATCTGCTGGTTCTGGGTCACAAGTTCCTGCATGGTCTCCAGCATCTGTTGCATACTTGGGGCAAGATTGGTTGGTGGAGGAGCAACCTCCTCTTCTCTTGGTTGGTTATCCTTAGGCTGGTTCATGGATCTGGTAGTGATGGTCATTGATTCAACAGAGAGAATGATTTGAAGTGATAATTTTCTTTGATTCCCACAGACGGCGTCAAACTGATGATGCACAAAATTGTCTTGTGCAAGATCAACAGTCAAATATGTGTAAGAGTGTGATTAATGAGTAATTAACGAACAATCAGTGATGATCAACGGCAAAGAAGTAAATAATAGATCAACACATAGATTTATAGTAGTTCGGTCGGGGTGACCTATGTCCACTCTTGGGAATGGCAGCGATGGCCGATGTTCTTTATTGATGAATAATAGTTGTCGGAGGAATAACTCCAGGTGTGTTACAATTCTTTAGGTGAGGGAGAGAGAGAGAGAGAGTCATAGGTGCAGGGGATGTGTGTAGGTTTTGGAGGCGCTCCTCTCAATGTTGAGAGGGCTTATACTATATAACTAGGGTAAAGAGGTGAAGCGGTGACGTGAGGAAGAGGTCTTCCACCATTTTGATAAGTGCAGTTATGGTAGGTTGTGAACTTCGTATCCCGTCATTCTTTCCCTCGTTCTCCTATTCAGTCGAGGGAGGACTCTCAGCTGCATTAAACTTCGTCTTGTCTCTAGACTTGTCTTGAGTAGGCTTAGTGGGTCTTTATGAGACTGGACTTCTTCGATTGAGGTTGGGCTTTCCATGTGGATTAGACCACTTGGGCTTGACCCATCATGTTGGCATTTTACTCTTATTGTGTGACGATCTATACATGTTAGCATTTTTAAAAAATGAAAAAGTTAATAAGGGTTGGCTGCGCTTACTGAAATAAAAAACTCACGTTAGAGTAGGATAAATCTTACTTAGTATTTTGCTGGTTAATAAGACAACTAACAAATGAATAAATAATCAAGTCACACAATTCTCCCCAGTTTTATGGGATTGAAAGAGATCATCATCCATTTTTTAAATATTGAAGTACATGTTTAACTTTTTTCCTTCTTTGAATGACTGGTCTTTCGTTTTGGTTTAGACCAACATGAGATTCCAAGCTGGTCTTGCAATTTCCTTTCTTATCATTCTTTGGAGGAATAACATGTCCATTGGCTAGGGTTATGAATTTTTGGTTAATCATTTCATCAATGCGGATATCAACCATAAATAAATCAAAACAATATTATCGATATGTCAATGTGAAATATTTTTAAATGGATGTTTTGACGATATATTAGTGGGTTTTCTATTCTTTCCAATGGTACATATAATAAGAGACTTCACTAGTATTTGTGCAACATCAATTTCTATTTTCCCATCAACGTCTGGATATTAAGTGTCAAGTGCATTGTTTTTCATTTGTTGCTCTTCCCTAAAGAACATCTTGTATCTGGTAGCCGCGGCTAAGAGTTCAAAAAGATCCCTGAATTTCATGCCTTCGAATTTCTTTCTCAATTCAAAATTTGAACCATTTTAAACTAATTTTATTAATTCAATTTGAGGCAAGTAAACATGACATTTGTTTTTAGTCTTCTTAAACCGGTCAATGTATTGCTTTGCAAACTCGTTTGACCTTTGCCTTAACATTGATAAATCTTCCATTGATACTTCCGGTTTATTTTTAAATAATAAAGCATCAAATTGTTCTTCCATTTCTTATTATTTTTACATTGAATTTGGTGGCAAATTTATGAATCACGAAAATGTAGTTTCGATTAAAGATTGCTTGAATAGTTTTATTTTCAAATCTCTACTATTCTCAAATTTTCTACATTAGAAAGTAAATCTACCAATATGTTTGACAGTAAATTGATGGTCTTCTCCAAAGAACAGATTAAACTCGGGGATCTTGTACCCTCCAAAAAATTCCTCAAAATCACCTATGGAGGGTACGACTTTTCAATTCCTCAAAAATTGACATTTCTATCCTTTAGAAGCCAGATCCATATAAATCTTAAATTATTTCCAGTAATTGGTTTCGATTAACAACTATGTTATTTTGATTTTCGAGATTTTCAAATGGACCCCAAGGTTGTTCCCCAGGCCTAGGGTTCACTTCCTCCATTGGATCCAAATGCGGCATGACTATGTCTTTCCCGACCTTTTTTAGAAGAATCTTGAGCCATTCTTGACCTATTTCAACTCCTAGGGTTTCCAACATGATCAAGATTAGGAAAATTTTCAACAAGTTCCCTTTCAAACTTCATATTAAAATAATTTTGATTTTAGATCTCAAGTCTTACGTTGGATACCATTATTGGTGGTCTTTGATTCTTTGTAGGAAACACTATTAAGTTAACATTTTCTTCATCTACCACTTGATTTTAAATCATAGGGCTCGGCGTTTGATTAAAATGTCATGATATCACTGTATGACATTTAAACACTTCATGCATATCAATCAAATCTTTTCTAATGCTAAAATTAAGATTACACAATAACTGTCTTTGCGCAAAATATTGCATTGATACACTGTTATGATCATTGGATTGACCATTCCTTTACACCCTTAGCTCTACTTTGTTCTAGCCACTGATGCACCAGCTTGCTTTCTTTGTTGCATCATATTGATCCAAGTTAGTGTTGTTGTTCTATCAGGCACGTGAAAAATTGTTGGCCCAAAATCTCTTGTGATCGCCGAGTACTTCTCCTTTGACAAAGCACTTTAGGCAATTATTGGAATAGTATTCAATTGCCTTTTTTTTTTCCAGAACTTCCTAGGATATGGTTAATCGATATACTAAAATTAAGAAACGATTATTCAACAAAGATTAATAACAAAAATGATTTATTTCATCTGAAGAGACACTTGGTTACAGAAGACTGATAAGCAACATTGATTACAACACTTAATCTTATTCTAAACTAACCTAAAAAGTACTCCTTACGATGCCCAAGTAGTGGATCATTGTTGGATTTGATCAATATTCTCTGATCATCAATGCCCCTTTTTATAGGCATATTTCATCAATGATTATGCTGTCTTTGACGGTTCCTATATTCATCCCTTCTTCTCTACTTAACTGTTGTTTTTTGGGTTTAAAAATGATATCAATTGGCTCTCCCTTCAATTCGAAAAGTCAAAATAACTAATAACCTGTCCTCAAATAACTTCCATTATGTAACTATCATCTTTTGAATTCGAGAAGTCATGTTAATTTGTTTATCTTTCATGCATTAATTAAGCTTATCACGTGATAAATTCTTTTTGCATTCACTCATGACATGTGACATTTATTATTCATTCATATAAGGGCCCAAGGAGTACCACAATTTTATAAGCGGAGCAAGCGCTTACATGCCTTTGGTTCTACCACACAAAAAAAAAATTATTCATTCATATAATTGTAGAATATGGTCCAAACACTTATAATTGAATCAAACATACATAAAGATATTTTCTTCTGCAAATCCATAAAATTTATTAATCCGAAATCAACAAGAAGCAACAGTACAAAGGGGATTAATAGAAAATACAAGGCCAAACCAAACATAAAAATAAAATACATGAAGATTTTCTAACTCAACCGACACTGAAAAACATAATACATTAATGTTTGGTGATCTCTCTGCTTCAACACTTGAAGCTTATTTTTACACCTCAAAATGTGAGTTGCCTAGAAACCACCTGCTGTGTATGCACCATCAACAACAATGACCTGCCCTGTAATATATGAAGCAGCAGGAAGGCAAAGGAATGTCACAAGTCCTGAAATTTCTTGCGGTTCTGCTATTGGGCGAAGAGGAGTTCGAGCCATTAGTGGCATGTACATCATCATTATGGATGGATCCATGTCCTCCTACACATAATGAATAAATTCAAACCGTGAATATAAATTAATTAATTTTTGAGGAAGACCAAAGAAATAATACACGAAATACTCAGGGTGTGTGATACAAAAACGAGTTTGGGTGAGAGAGAGAGAGAGATCATACAGGTTTCATAACGGTGGTTCTGACACCCCATGGTGCAACCGTGTTGGTGCGAATGTTGTCTTTTGCCCATTCACAAGCTAAGTTTTGCGTAATTTGATTGATTGCAGCTGAAAAAATGTAAACGGTGGTCAGAATTTGAAAGTTTTTCAAAGAATGACCTTCAAATTTTAGGGCTGCTTTTATATAGATTACCTTTAGATGCTCCATACACAGTTTGAGCAGGCAGGGCCATCACACCAGAAACTGAGGAAATAAATACAATGCTTCCATTTCCAGATGCTTTCAGGAGTGGGTGTGCGAGTTGACACAGATGGTATGGGGAAGCAACATTGGTTTCCATTATACGTTCAAATTCTTCTGCAGTGTAGTCTATAGCTCGTTTAAGCACACTCGTAGCAGCATTGTTTACCTAAGGCACATAACACCACATACTAGTTTTATTAACTTTATTACCAAAAAAGGACATAAATACACTAAGATCATCTAATGATGAAGATATATATATATATATGTGTGTGTGTGTGTGTGTGTGTGTGTGTGTATGTATAAATTCTAGCTATCCCAACTAATGTTATCCAGAATATGAGGCAGTAACAGTTAAAACTCTTATTGAAAAGCTTAATCTAATAGAGAAATTAAGTATTTATGTAATACAAAGTAAATATTTATCTAATATTCCTGTGTGGCTCTTCTTTGGATGGTCATCCATGTATTTTTTTTTTTTTTTTTGGGAAGTAAGGAGGAAACAGTTGGGATTTGAAAACGAGACTTCTAAGCTCCAAAATCATGTTAAAATCTTTCTCATCTAAAAGTTTTAAGGGGATAGAGGGAGGTGCATCATGTACGTAGCATAAGTATTTATCCAATAGTAACTTACAAGGATATTGAGTTTGTCATCAAAAACAGAAGAGACAGTCTTCATTAGCTCTTCTCGTGATGCTTTTGATGACAAATCGCATACTGAACCAGTTACTTTGAACCCCTTGGCTGCCCATTCTGTTAGCTTTTCATTGAGCTCTGTTTGATTCCTTGAACATGTGTGAACAGCAGCACCAAACCCAGCTAGTTCCTCTACTATTGCACACCTAAAATTCATACCAAAAAAAAACCCAAATAACCAATTAGAACAAAAGAATCAATCTAACATCAAAATAGACTACATATGAGAAAAATGCAAGAGATGCCAACCCAATGCCTCGGGTACCACCGGTGACAAGAGCAGTCTTTCCCTGAAGGGACCATCTCTCTTCTCTGGTACCCATGTCTACAGATTTAGAAAGCTTCTCTATTAAATCCTGGTGTTCCATATTTCTTTTAGCAACAACTCTCTTCCTTCTTAACTTCGATGGAAATGTATGTATAAGCAAAACAGAAACTGAGAACGATGGATTTGCTTAGGTGGGCCTTGAGTTTTTATAGAGGAGAGCACTTTGGTAATAAGTTTTAGGTGGGAAAGATTAGCACAATTTGGTGGCAGTCAAGTCAACCGTTTGTAACGGATATTTGGTGCTTCCATTGGTCAGAGCAGTCTAATGTTGAACGTTTGTTAATTTTTCTGTGGTTTTCTGACCCATTGGCCATTGACTTCTAGACGCGGAGAATTTTAGATATTAAAAGAAAGCATGTGGAATTATTTTAAGTTGTATGCTTCTAGTTTAGGTTAATAACGGTTTACCCTAATTAAATTTGTTTATCAAACTCTACGTATCGAGTTTATGTTCAAATTCCGTTAAGTTATAATTAGTTGACTCAAACCCAATTGTTGTATTTAGGTTCTTACTCAAGTGCGGTTCGATAGAGGTTTATGTGTATTCGAAAGTTAAATTGAGATGGAATAAAACTTATTTTCTTAGAATTTTTTAAAAGTCAAATACAATATCTAAATAATCAGCTTTAAAAATAATGAATCTGTCAACAAAAATCTCCCACCATGAATAAACTCCACCATAAAATGAAGTGGACATTTAAATTTCTCAAAAATCTATTAGAGAACTAGATATGATATGGAGGTATCTAAGAACAATCATGATTAGGATCTGTGTGCCATATTTGAAAAGGCAATGAGCAAAGAAACAATAAGTTCCAATGTTGGGGGTATCATTGAATTTTTTGTAAAAATCATAGATAAATTAAAAGAATATAATTATCGATATGTCGACGGTGAACTAATTTTAAATGGATGATACGATGACATAACGGGGTCTTCTATTCTGTTTCACTGCTACATGCAATAAGAGACTTCTCTATTATCTGTGCCACATTAATTTCTATATGAACTACTGGATATAATAATTGTCCAGTTTATTGTTTTTCCTTTATTGCTCTTTCCTATACAACATCTCGTATCATGTAGCAGTGGCTGAGAGTTCAAAAAAATCCCTAAACGTCATGCCTTAGAATTTCTTTCTTAATTCAAAATCCAAAAAAATTTAAGCTAATTTTATTAATTCAACTTGAGGCATGTAAACATGACATATGTTTTTAACCTTCTTAAACCGGTCAATTTATTGTTTTGCAGACTCGTTTGACCTTTGTCTTAACCTTGACAAATCTTCCTGTGATATTTCTGGCTTTTTTAAAAAAAATAAATAAGCATGAAATTGTTATTTCATATCTTGTCATTTTTGTATTGAATTTGGTGCCAAATTTTTTAACCATGAAAATACAATTTTTTTTTTAAGATTCCAGTAATAGTGTCATTTTCAAATTTCTATAAAAAAAATCACATTTTAATGTAAATCTACCAATATGTTCGACAATAGATTGATTGTCTTCTCCAAAGAACAAACCAAACTCAAAAATCTTGTACCCTCTCAAAAATTCCTTAAAATCACTTATGAAGGGTACAACTTTCGAAAATTTGGCATCTCCCTCCTTCAGAAGCTAGGTCCACATAAATCCCTAATTATTTTCAATAATTTATTTCAATTAACAATCATGTTATTTTGATTTTCAAGATTTTAAATGGGTCCAAAAGATGTTCCCCAAGCCTGGGGTCCACTTCCTCCATTGGATCCAAAGGTGGCATGGGGTGTCTTTGGCGACCTCTTTTAAAAGAATCTTGGGTCATTCTTGACTCATTTTTACTCTTAGGGTTTCTAGCATGATAAAGATTATGGAAAATTTCAACTAGTTCCCTTTCGAACATCATATTGAAATAATTTGAATGTTAGATAACACCATTAAGTTAACATTTCATTCGTCTACCATTTGATTTCGAATCATAGAACATGGTGTTTGATTAAAATGTCCTGACATTACTATATGACCATTAAACAATTCATGCATACCATTCATCAAATCTTGCTTAATTCTAAAACTAGGATCATGCAATATTTGTTTCAGATTTTGCGCAAAATCTTGCATTGATGCACCGTTCTGACCACTAGTTTGATCATTCCTTTACACCATTAGCTATGCTTGGTTCTAGCCACTGTATCGATTTGCTTTCTTCGTTGCTCCATCTTAATCCAAGTTATTATTGTTGTCCTACCAAGCATGCCAAAAATTGTACATTGTCCCAAAATCTCCTGCAATCAACATGTACTTCTCCTTCGACAAAGAGCAATTATTTGAATATTGTTCAATTGTCTTTTTTCGGTACTTCTTTGAATGTGATTAATCGACATACTCAAATCAAAAAATGATTATTCAACAAAGATTAATAAAAAAATGATTTTATTCATCTAGAGTGAGGCTTTAGTTACAGAAGACTGATAAGCTAACCTTGATTACAACACTTAATTTTATTGTAAATCAACCTAAAAACTAATAGTAATGATACCCAAGTAATGGGTCTTTGTTGGATTTGATCAATGTCCTCTTCTCATCTAAGAAGCATGGACACGAGATACAACACAGACACGACATTTCTCAAAAAAGTGGAACATTGATACGTTAGGGACACGCTACAGATAATTATATAATTTATCACAACTATAGTGATAATGACATATTATTCATAAAAAAAATCAATATTTTATAATAAATAAATGTTATGTCTTGTCATCTTGTGTGAATTTTTAGACTAACTTAAAATAATCAATAATTACCAATTTTTTGGTAGACACAAACAAAACATATATAATTTAAATGATTGTTTTTATTTTCTCAATTATTTTTTTGTTTTTATTCTTTTATTTATCTTTTTTTTTTTGTTATTACTAATTGATGCACATGTGCTTTTGCACATAAATAATTTTTGATTTTATTTTTGTTGTAGTATTGATTTTTATATTTATTTGTTCTTAAATGTAATTTATGTACTTTGAAATTATTAGGCGAATACAAATGAACATAGTATGCCATTTGTAAATAATTGATAAACATGAACCCCATTGTCTATTTTTCGTCTTTATGCACAAACAAATACTCTAGCTAATTGTAAGAACCTGTCACTTTGTCTTTCCCACCAGAAATAGGCAAAAAGGTAGCATAATTTTGAAGAAAACATGTGAGAATATTAAAAAAAAAATCAAAAGTGAAAAACAGGGATAGAATATTGTTCAGAGTTACTATATGAAATGAACCACAATGTCCGCTTAGCTTTCAACCCAATTATCCAAATAAAAAAAAAATGAGATAACTGAAATATTTTCCAAGTGTGTATGCGTAGTTCATAAAAATACAATAGCTTTTCTTTTGCATCCAGCACCATCATTAACGCCACTACTTTTATTTCTTTATTTTAAGATGCACCTTTTTTTTTTTTTTTTCAAAACACAAGTGCATAGCTTGTGTTAAAATCACAAAAACTAACATCAATAATTTTTTTAAATTAAATTGCCACAACCTGTAGTACGTTGGATTAACATCACAACAAGCTAAGGAATTCTCTCTAATCGTAGCTGTATATTAGTATATGAATTTACGTCAAGGAAAATAAATGTAAAACTAAGTATCAAAAGCATAGGAAATATTGATGTTGAACTCCAATTTATCTTGACCAAAAAAAAAAAAAAAACTCCAATTTATGATAAAAGGTAATTTGAAGCACCCTTCAAACATTAGTTTTAAAATTCATTTTGCTACCCATATCTTTCACTTATTACACTGATACAACTTGTAAAATACAACAATATGTATCCTTTCAAGGTATGAAACACATAAAAAGAAAACATTTCAAGCACACAATGTTTTTTCTATTCTTAAACCAATGAACTTTAAAATAAACTTGAGAACTTATAAAAAGGACAAAAATGGAATAAATAACAGAGAATGATATGCTTGCAAAACTAGAATAAAACAGGATAAAGAGAAGACAAAGATATATAATTGAAATTTTAACTACTTAACAATAAATGACTATAAAGAGTAAAATTCCATTGCTTTAGCATTGACTTGCTTTTATAGAATCATGGTTCTGATAGAATGGAATTAGAGGGTGAAAGGTTCACACAAGAATAACAAGATCATGTGACCTCTAACATTATGTGCAGGAATGCATCAAGAGCTTTTAGCCTACAGTGTCAACTAAAAAAAAAGGAAACATAAGCTCAACCTAGGTTGGTTATCTAAAGAAACATGAGTTCATCCCAGCTTGATTATCTAAACAAACACGTTATTGTTAATCAATTAAATTCCTTGGATCCATGGATTCATTTGTAAGGATTATGATTCAAAGAAAAATTAGAGATACCCCAAAAAACAACAACACCCACATCGAAAATTTGATAGCACTATTGAAACTAAAAACAGAGAAGCTTATTAATTTCATGGGCTGCTTTGGCCATCTCGTGGAGAAGGCCTCAAGCGAGATAGCCGTCGCCAATGTTTATATGGGTTTCCATCATTAAATGAGAAGATCATGATGATACACAAAGTCGATTATCTACGATCAATCAGTCGAGTATGTGTGGTATAAAGTTATTAATAAAGTAATTAATAATAGGATACAAAGATTGAACGGTTAGGTCTGAGTGACCTAACAACTAAAGGCGGCAACGGTGGCCGGAAGACTCTATTAACGAGAGAGTACAAAGTAACAGGGGAGAGAGAGAAAAAACAAGAGTATGCTCAAGGTGTAGTGTGTCTACCATGTGTAAGGGATTTACAATTTATAAGCACAAAGCCCAAGACATGACTGTGACATGAAGGCAAAACTACTAATCTAAGGGGAGGATAGCTATGATTGGGGATACGCACTACTTCGGTGTAATAGATATCTCGATGGTTGTTCTACCACGTGCGTTGATTTGTTATGAACTCCTCAGCTTTGGACTGGAATGTGGCTCTGAGCTAAGTATAGCCTGTCTTTTGATGATTTGGACTCAACCCACGAACTAGGCCCAAGCCCAATTGAATTTGGGCTTGTCATTTTCCCTCAATTCCCCAAACCCTAGTGGTGATAGGGGTTGAAGGCATGAGCGAGCTCCTACATTTGGGTAGACCAGGTATCTTGTTCCACATAATTTCTTCAGTTTTCTACTCTATTACATTTTCAAAGCTTATTTCCTCATTTTGTAGCACCATTGCTGGACATCCATTGTGCTAGCAGATAACCCCCTCGGTTTGGTCTTCCATTGGATTTGAAAAAACTTCATCCCTTTATAGTAAAACAAACCCTTTTTTACTTCAGAACCTCAAACTTAGGGGTTTTTAAAGGATTATATGCATAGACCCACGGATGAGCCATCCATATTCCACCTCCTTTTCTAAAAATCCTCATTCCTGACTAGAGCTCAAAGGTGCCCTTCATTTTCTTTGTTCAGAGAGGTCGACGAAGAGGAGGAAACATGGATGTCATAGGGAAGACATCATAGAGGAGGACCCTGGGTGAAGTCGTGGACAAGGCCTCAAGCGCCTTAGCGAAGCCATGGACGATGCCATGACAATGCCATACGTGACACTATGGCCAATGAAGAAGGCGACATTGGTTGAAGGGATGCAATGGGCACTGGGCTAGGTGACACCAAAGGCAGGAAAGACAGCGCTAGTGACGCTGGAGGCAAGCAAGGCGGCGCCAGAGTGCTGGGCAAAGGTGGCACTAACATGGGCAACACTGCTGGCACCGGTGCTAGTGTATGTCATGCCATCAATGGCACTGGCCTAGACAATGCCGCTGACACATACAAGGAACTAAGAAACGGTGTTGGGGAGCTGGGCGACACCATTGGGGAGTTAGGTGACGTCATTGGGGAACTGGGTATCGCCGCTGGGAAGTTGGATGACGACAGGTAGCTGGCTGGTGTTTGTGGAGAACAGCGAGCTAACATCAGCATGCTGAGTAGTGGAGGTAGAGTCTTGGGCTTTGCTAGGGAGGGAGAGAGTGACGCCATTCAACCAGGTAAGGCGATTCCGCTCGCCCCTTATTTCTAAGTTATTTTGGAACCTTTATAACAATGGCTCTAATTTTGACAGCCGCCCAATCTGATAAAGGTACGATGGAAAAATATGCACAAGCTTCTTAAAGAGGAAAGGGAGCTGCTAACATTGATGGCTCAAAAGTAACTTCAATTTTCAACTCCATAGGTTGTGACAATGATATTGCTAGTATTGTATCTTCCTCCCATATCCCTCTTGCTGTTATGTTTCACTGGGCCAAGAAGGATAAGTTGACATGTTATGATTCCTCTAGGGATATTGTTTTTCTATAAGGATGTTCTGGAGACAGGATTAAGATTTCCCATACCTAGACCCATTTGCCGTGTTCTGGGTTATTTGTCGCTTGCATTGGAGAGGTTGACTCCAAATGCCTAGAGGATGCTTTTAGCATTCTTTTCATTGTGGCAACTGGTTCATAGTGAGGATGTTTATCCCCCTTTTGAGTAGTTCATGACGTCGTATGTGCTTTTGGAGAACCCCATTACCCATCAGGGATAATACCGCTTTGCTTCGAGGTTGGGCAAGCTGATCACTAGACTGCCCTCAAACTGTTACAATTGGAAGTTTACATTTTTCTTTATTAAAGGAGAGTGGGTTGTCGAGGATGACCATGACATACTGCCCTCGAGATGGGATACTCTTCCAAAGACCAAGTCAAGTATGAGTTGTACCCCTGTTTTATGTCTGACTGTCATATCTCTCTTGTATTCATTGCATGTTTGGCTTCTTTGTAGCTTTGCCTGCACTATTGGCTATAAGGGATTATCCTACCAAGCACTTTGCAACTCTTATGTCTAGGTCAAGTCACTCTAGAGTCTCTCCCAAACAAAAGAGAAAAGGTATTTGCTTCTTTGGGTAGTTTCCATATATCCTCTCGTAAGTTCTCTCTCTTATTCAGATTCCATAGGTACTCCCGTTGTTGATAGAGCAATGGTCGAGGTTTTTTACGCCACTATGGTGGCATCTTTCCCTCCTCCTAAGAGGGAGAGGCCTGATGCTCCCAATGCTTCTTAGTTGAGACCATATGGTCGTATTGTTTCCCAAAAGGCAGGATCTAGTGGTGTCCCCAGTTCTTCTCAACACACGACCCTTTCGAGTGCAAGGGTTAACCCTAGTACTATTTTAGCGGATGAGACACCTGTGTGGGATTCAACCAAGATCGGAGCTCCGTGTACCTGTCCTATTTTATCGGAGCTACAGGACATGAACCTGGTCAAGGAGCAGCATTGGAATTTTGTGATGGTTGTAGATATTAGAGAGGTCGTCTTTCGGGGTCCATTAGGTATTATTGATACCGCCATGGAGGGATTTGCTATGGTACACTTCTTTTTTGTTCAACCTTGATTTTTGCACTATTTTTTCTTACGTGTTGCTTTTGGATATTCGTATATGGATGCTACTTTCTCTTTCCTTTTTTCGAGGATGATCAAGCTTAGTGAGGTATCGAGGGCTCTGGCGAAAGAGATACAGACATAGCACCTCTTGAGGCTAAGTTTTCGATGTCCTGTAAGATGGCCGCCAAACTGGTGGCTGACAGGGAGGCTATCTGTGCGAGAGCAGAGATAGAGCTGCAAGTGGCCCATGAAAGGGTCGCATGAGCTGAGGCGAAATTACAGATTGCTTGAGAGAGGGCTAGCATGGCTAAGGCAAATCTACCAACAGCTCGTGAGAGAATCAATAGGGCAGATGCTCATTCCATTAAGATTGATAGAAAGAAGGAGGCTGCAGAGAGGGCTGTCTATGATCTAAAGTGTGTCATCACAGACACTTTTATTGACAGTTATGAGGAGGTTAGGGGGGAGACCTTAACGTTTTTTTCCTAATATTGATTTCTCTGACTTCGTTCCATATGAGGCACTAGGGACAGGTGGTGACAGAGGGAATTTTTATGAGAGTGGATCAGGGAGCAGTGACAGATCGTTAGTTGTATGACGATTTTTTGTCTTTATTTGTCTGTGTTTTTGTGTCAGATCATGCTCTGACTTTTGTAAGTTATTTACAAACTTCTATTTAATGAAAAAAGATCAATTCTAGACAAAATAACCTTTGTAAAATTTGAGGTCATAACTGAAGTAATAGATAACAAAGTAAATAAGTTGGCTAAACTAACTAATGTCATTACAAAACAATAAGAGTCACTAATTTTTTCTTGCTATTGATAATACATCTTCAGGTGTTCTGTGTTCCATGGATGAGTTAAGAATTTACCTTCAGAGTTCTAAATTCTATAGGTGTTCGGTCTTACAACTTCTGTCACGATATATGGTTCTTCCCAATTAGGGCCTAGCTTCCCTTGTCATGAGTCCTTAGTAAATAGGATTACTTTCTTGAGAACTATGGCCCCCAGTAAGAAGGAACGAGGCTTCAACCCCAAGTTATAGTATTTGATCATGCAACGCTTGTACTCCGCATTCCTCACCTTAGCCATTTCTCTTTCCCCCTCTACTAAATCGAGATTGATGCGAGGCCTTCTTCATTCGTGGTTGGAGTGTGGTATTGGACCCTCAAGGAGTGTACCGCGATCTGGACTAGTATGACCGCCTCTATCCCATAGGCTAAGGAAAAAGCGGTCTCACTAGTGGGGCTCCTTGGTGTTGTTTTGTAAGCCAAAAGTACTCTAGAGAGTTCATCCACCCACCTCCCTTTTGGACTTTCTAACCTAATTTTCAGGTTGCACAAGATTGTTCTTGTAGTAACCTCCACCTACCCATTCGCCTTGGGATGGGCTGGACTGGAGTGGGGTTGCTTGATCTGTAAGTCCGCACAAAAGTTATTAAGGAGTTTGTTGTCAAATTGCTTAGCATTGTCACTTACTATGTCATGAGGTACTTCAAAATGGCACACTATGTTCTTTTAGATAAAGTCTTTCACTATCTAATATGTTATTCTGGCTACGAATTGAGCTTCCGCCCACTTGTGAAGTAGTCAATGGCTACTACCACAAATTTGCATTGGCTACGACTTATGGGTAGGGCATCTAGGATACCAATCCCCCATTTAGAGAAAGGACGAAGGCTCATGATAGTGGTTAATTCTTATGGCAGTTATCTTGGCACTGTCGCGAAGCATTAATATTTATCACACTTTTTAACAAATTTTTGCGTGTCTCTAATCATGTTAGACCAGTAATAGTCTTACCTCACTACCTTGTGTTCTAGTGCGAGCTCTCTAGAGTGGTTTCCACATATTCCCTGGTAGATTTCTCTCATAGTATAATCAGATTCCTTTGGGGAGAGGCAACAGAGTAGCAGCAGTGAGTAACTCCTCTTGTAAAGGGTGTCATGCAAGATAACATATCTGGACGCCCTTAGTCTCAATTTCTTGACTTCCACAGGGTTTTCTGAGAGAGTGCCTTGATTAATGTCTAGTTCTTACCCTATTTATTGGAAAAGATCAATTATTTGGATAGAAAAAGTTGCTAAATATGATAATTTATTAAATAACTGATGATATGCTAATAAATGATGAGTTGCATTTATTTTGTAGTAAAATAGCTCAACTTGGAGGAGATAAAGCAAGAAGGGAAACATAGCTGAAACGGAAGCATATTAGAGTACGCGTTCGAACGGTGGAAGGTCTTGCGTCCAAACACGAGTAACAGAAGGTGAAGGCTTAAGAAGAGGAACTTAAAGGAAATTGCGTTTGGACGGTAGAAAGCACGCGTCCGAATGCGTGTCGTCAACTTGCCAATGCCAGTGATAGAATTAATTCACAATTGGATCTTTTCCCAAATAGTCTTATAAATAGGGGATGATGTCAGTGTAAAAGGGACCTTTTTGTTGTAGTCTTTTATTTTCTTTTATTTTTTGGTTTATTGCTATCATGTCTGGCTAAAAGGTTTAGCTAGGGTTAGGGAATAACCTCTCAATGAAGTACGGTAATATTATTGACTTATGAGCTTAATAGTATGTGAAATTTTGTTAATTTAGCTTTTAATTTTTAGTAAAGTCTTTGCTCTGTAAAAATTATTGAGTCATTGTGTTTTATACATTGATTACTTGAATTTCCCTGCGAGTCAAATAACTGATTATTCCATGCTTAAGTTGATTATAAATTATTTCACATAATAATATAATTGGAGGATTATTCAGGTTCCTAAATAAACTTCTGGTTATAAACAAAAATATTTCCTTGATTTTATTGCTAAATTTGGTGACTTGAATGAATCAACACTTGATTCTTGTTTAAGTTTGAAAAATAAGTCTTTAATCATTATTGTATAGATTTGAGAGGGAGTACCTAACACTATAGTATTTTTCATACTGTTCTACTTTAATCAATTTCCTAAATTCAAATATTATTTCCAACAAACCATTTTCACAAGCTTTTTACAGAATTTTGGTGTAGTTTCTGTTTTCACAATTCCCTGAGGGTTCGACATCGGTTTTCCGAGAAATTTATTACTTCGCACAACCTGTGCTTGGGTTTACACATTTGAAGTTGTAGCATGCCTTCTTCTAGATATTCCTAGATGGGTGTTATCCAGTTGGCATCGGACGATGTGCAGTTGGCATTGTCCTTATTTGCTTTGAGCATGCTTGGCTCAAATTGGTAACCCATGAGTGCGGGGTCTGTTCGAATATTTGTGGATGCAAACTTGGCAAGCGTATCTGCTATGGCGTTATCCTCTCTAGGCACATGTTGAATCTGAAAATTGTTGAAATTGTTTAGCAAAGTTTGTACCACTGGTAGATATTCTCGTATCTTTCCTCGTTTGCCTCAAAATCTCTTGTTACTTGATTGACTATCAGCTGAGAATCGCTACAGACTGTGAGATGGAGGGTCTCCATTTCAATTGTGAGTTTTAGGCCTGAGATGAGGGCCTCTTATTCTGTCGGATTATTGGATGCCACAAAATGGATAGATATAGCGTATTTGAGTGGAATGCCATGGGGACTAATAAGTATCATCCCTACTCCACTGCCTTCGCTAGTAGAAGACCCATTTACGTATAGTTTCCAACATGTTACTGCATCAGTGGGTGTATAAGCTTTGACAGTTAGAAACATCCACTCGGGTACGGGAGGTCAATCAAGTAGGAGGGCAGCAGGCTGAGGTGCAGTCAACAAGGGTGTCGGGGCATCCGATGCTGACGACATTGGAGAACTAAGAGCCAAGAACCTGGGTGCCTTGGGCTAGGGAGCATGTGCACCAATTGCCTGGGGCGATGGTTCCAGGGCACCAAGCTCTCCAAGGGTGGCACCTAGCCTTGATGCATGGGGAGCCCAGGTGTTATGCATTGAGCATATAAGCGTAGGGGTTAATGGACCACATCAGCCACAAAACGGATTGTCAGTAGGCCACACCAAATAATCCACTGTTTCCAGTGCCCGCACCTTGATGGCATTGCAAACGCCGCCTAACTGATTTTGTACCTCCTTAATTTTTTTCATCCCATTGGTTGGGGATGCCTTCTATCGGATCGTTGTAATAGGTTTTATAGTCCTCGTACTGGTTTTCCCCCTCATTCTCAAGTTTAGGAGGGTCGCCAATGTGTGATAACGAAACGAGGGCATGAGGAGGGAGAATTGGGGTGCCTGGGTGCTGAGGAGGTACTCCTTGACACTCAGAGGTGCCTTGGCGCCGCAAGGGGGTTCCCTGGCATTGGTCGCCAAGGGGTGGACTAGCTATGGCGCTTACCCTCATACGGGATGGGGCACGACTCCTCCTGCAGCGAGCATCAACTGGAGAATTCGTTAATTTTGGTTCACCAACTGCTACATTGTCTCTAATAGTTGCTGCCCTACTACTGGATTTGTCGCAGCAATGGGTTCTTTAGGGGGAGGTTGGACCTCCTCACGATGTGATGGATCGTTATCCTCCACTTGCTGATTCATTGACCTAGTTGTAATAGTCATGGAGAGAGTGGGGACAAATAGATGATAGTAGAAAACTTATTCGTTTCCCATAGACAACACCAACTGATGATGCACAAAGTCGATTATATCCGATCAAATCAGTTGAGTGTGTATGGTGTAAAGTAATTAATGAAGCAATTAATAATTGGAGACAAAGATTGGGTGGTTGGGTTTGAATGGCCTAATCACTGAAGGCGGCAACGGTGACCGGAGGACTCTATTAATGAGAGAGTACAAACTAGCAGTGGGGAAAGAGAAAAAACAAGAGTACACTCAAGGTATAGTGTGTGTACCCTATGTAAGGTGTTTACAATATATAAGCACAGAGTCCTAGCTGTGGCGGTGACGTGAAGGCAAAGCTACTAATCTATCGGGGGAGGATAGCTATGATTTGGGATAGGTATTATCTTGGAGTAATGGATATTCGGATGGTTGTTTTCCTGCGTGCATTGACTTTTCATAGACTCTTGAACTTTCAACTGGACTACAGCCCTAAGTTAAGCATAGTCTGTCTTTGGATGATTTTGGCTCAACTCAAAACTGGGTCTAGGCCCTCTGGGTTCATCAGATCATAAAGTATGCTAATTGTTTCTCTCATTTTCCCATCAAAGCTGAATCATTCTCCAAAAGAACAAAGTTCCCTTTTCATCCATAGAAAAAGAACACCCAACAAAAGCCACTCCATTGCTCCTATACCTTTCTCTCCTTATCTATACAAAGGAAGAAAATTAAGTCACAATAATATCATACCATAAAAATCTCTAGATGCTTCAATCTAACATCCCCAAAATTCATAACAATATGCTCCATATTTTAAAACAAACCCACATAAGAAAACTACTTAAAGATCAATTCATAGCCAAAATCTAACCAAAATATTCAATGCGTTATATCAATTAGCCTAACACATAATCAAATACGTTGGCAGTTATCGACGTGGCAAGAACTCACAGTGAATGCCATGTCCCGAGCATACATAACTACCTATTGTCCAACCTCAATGCCTACAAATAATAAACAATCAAGCTGTCAAAACAGCCAAACAAAAAAAATAGTTAAAAATAAAATAATGAAACAGGACAAAAGAGAGAACTTGGGGACAATTTTGGACATTAAAGGGATCTAGTGAGATTAGTAGAGTAAATAGAATATGAAAAGAACTAAACACACCCAAGAAAACCCCATGTTGAAGGGCGTGTTTACATTCAACAAAAAATCAAATATATTTTCTCAAATTATCCTTCAATTATAAAAATTAGGTTCACTACCTTCGATGAATATGCTTAGAATTGACTAAGAAAAGGTCTTACTCGACCATAAAGAGCATGATTGATATTCCTCTCACCAAAAGCTTTACAACCTATTGAAATAAGATGAGAAGGATCCTTGGTCAGATTGTGGCAGCAAAATGGAAATGAGACCTTCAGAAAATGTTTAGAAAATTTAACCCTTCATCTGATGATGACGTTAAGAGAAAGCAATCGAAATACACATGAACCGACAATTTTGCTCCACTTAATTATGACAATTAACAGATTGTAAAACTAAGCACCTGTTTTGAATAAAAGTTCAATTAGTACACTTATAAGAGTATAACAGAAATATTGTCATATATTGTTGCCTCAAAATTTTTTTGCAATCAACAGAAATACCTCAATCGACAGATAACTCTCAAGCGATTGCTTGTGGACGGGTTTTATTGCCTTGTTTCAGGACTTCTTGCGATGAAATTTGATAACAAAACACAAAATATAGAACTAATAAAGAAATATGTCTTTATTAATTCAATCAAGTGAGTTTCAGTTACATAATGACTGATTTAACAGTCTTTGATTATAGTACTAACTGCTTCCTAAAAACTAAATCTAGTATTACTCTTAAATGCCCTGATTGTAGGTCTTGTAGAGGGTTTGAGTTGTTCTTTTATCTTCTTTTTTTTTTTCTCTTTTTTATAGTCACTTCTTTCGATGGTTTCTCTCTTATTGACAGTTAGTTAGTTTTGTAACTCCCAGTTATTTTCTTTTTTGAATCAGAGCTATGGCTAGTAGCGTCTCACCTTTTCTTCAAAACTTGACACGTGGCAGCCCTTTAATGATTTTAAGCTTGCCAACAACACATGCATTGAATGCTTTTATAATTTTTTATTTAATGTTCAAACAAATATATACCATAGTTAAGCCACACAAGAACATTAGATTGACTGTTTGAAGTGGTCCTATAAGAACAAGAACATGAACAAGAACTGGATCAAGAACTTTTAGCAGTAACACATATAGAAGATTTTAGAGCAGCTGCTGAACATGGAGACAGTTTAATAGTTGAACAATAAGATTTTAGTCACACTTACGCATGATCAGAATGAATTCCAATGGCTCGACAAGTTTTGGAGAGCTGATGAGATTCTCCATTGATACCCACAGAGCAGACGTTGACTTGAAGAATGGAAAGAGAGAAGTGTATGTTATGGGAGACTAACTGGTGTAATGCATTAGGATTGATTAACT
Source organism: Ilex asprella (assembly GCA_023539305.1). NCBI lineage: Eukaryota > Viridiplantae > Streptophyta > Magnoliopsida > Aquifoliales > Aquifoliaceae > Ilex > Ilex asprella. The sequence continues at coordinate 18,924,054 of CM042200.1, read as the reverse complement.
TGATTTATGAATACAATTAATATGTATCTACTTAATTTTTTTATTTTTTATTAGAGGAAGATGAAAGGAAACAGAGAAAGAGATTGACTATATAACAAAATTTAAAGGTAAAAACGAAAATTAAAATTTATCAACTTAGTGACATTTAAAAGTAGTATATATATATATATATATATATATATATAGAGAGAGAGAGAGAGAGAGAGAGAGAGAGAAAGAGAAATAGATAAATGTAGATATTTTGAGTACAACTTTAACATGTTTAGTTTTTGTGGTTTTATGTTCTCTCATAGCATAAAATACATATTAGTCAAATTTTAAGTTTTGTTAATTGTATGTCAATATATGTTTATTGTTTAATAGTAGACATGGTCTAAAGAAATATCGGGCACGTCACCGAAGAAATATCGGATACGTGTCCAACTTTAGAATATTTTTACTTAATTATAGACATTGATAACAAAGTATCGGACACGTATTCGAGAGTGTCTGAATAGTATCAATATCCAACATGAATACATTACCTTCTTGAGAGTGTATGTGCTTCGTAGCTTTTCATTAGGCACATTCGGTTGCAATATTCATCACTTCTTCCCTAATAACTATAGTTTTTTGGGTTTAAAAAATGATATTAATTGACTTTGATCTTTTCGTTGATAACTGATATCCTTTGAATTCAAAAAGTAAAAATAACTAATCACCTGTCCTGAAATAAACTTCCATCACGTAACTATCGTCTTTTGAATTCGAAAAGTCATGTCAACTTGCTTATCTTTCATGAGTTAATTAAATATTTGTCACGTGCCAAATTTTTTGCTGATTCACTTATGACATGTGACATTCACTATTCATTCATAAAATTATAGAATAAAATCCAAACACTCTTAAAAAAGAATAAAATATACATCAAGATATTTTCTTCAATAAATCCATAAAGTTTATTAATCGGAAATCAACAAGAAGCAACAGTACAAAGGGGACTCATAAAAAATACAGGGCCAAATCAAGGAGGGAAAAACAAAAAAAAAAAAAAAAAGACCAAACACAACAAGAAGTAGATTTTCGAACTCAACCGACACTGAAAAAACATAATACATTAACGTTTGGTGACCTCTTTGCTTCAACACTTGAAGCTTATTTTTGCACCTCAACATGTGAGTTGCCTAGAAACCACCTGCAGTGTATGCACCATCAACAACAATGACCTGCCCTGTAACATATGAAGCAGCAGGAAGGCAAAGGAATGTCACAAGTCCCGAAATCTCTTGGGGCTCTGCTATGGGGCGAAGAGGAGTTCGAGCCATTAATGGCATGTACATCATCATTATGGATGGATCCATGTCCTCCTATAGATAATCAATAAATTCAAATGTGAATATAAATTCTTTTTTGGGGAAAACCAAAAAAATACACGAAATACTCAAGGTGTTGATATAAAAATATTTTGGATGAAAGAGAGAGAGAGAGAGAGATCATACAGGTTTCATAACGGTAGTTCTGACACCCCATGGTGCAACCGTATTGGTGCGAATGTTGTCCTTTGCCCATTCACAAGCCAAGTTTTGCGTAATTTGATTGATTGCAGCTGGAAAAATAAAAAGAGTCATTAAAATTTGAAACCTTTTCAAAGAATGACCTTCAAATTTTTAGAGTTACTTATATATAGATTACCTTTAGATGCTCCATACACAGTTTGAGCAGGCAAAGCCATCACACCAGAAACAGAGGAAATGAATACAATGCTTCCATTTCCAGATGCTTTTAGGAGTGGGTGTGCGAGTTGACACAAATGATATGGTGAAGCAACATTGGTTTCCATTATACGTTCGAATTCTTCTGCTGTGTAATCTGTAGCTCGTTTAAGCACACTTGTAGCAGCATTGTTTACCTAAGGCACAATACACCACAAATCTGTTTTATAAACTTTATTACCAATACAGGGCATAAATACTCTAAGATCATCTAATGATGAATATATTAAAAAAAATCACAATTATGAAAAGACCAACTAATGTTAGTCAGAATATGAGGCAGTAACGGTTGAAAACCATTTTATTTAAAAGCTTAATCTAATAGATGAGATGTAATTTAAGTATTTATTTAATATAATATAAATATTTATTTAATATTCCTTGTGGCCCCTCTGTGGATAGTCATCCATGCAATTTTTTTTTTTTTTTTTTGGGAAGTAAGAGAGGTGACTTGTTGAGATTTGAATTCAAACTTCTAAGCTCAGAAATTATGTTGAAAACTTTCTCATCTAAAAGCTCTAAGCGGGTATAGAGAGGCGTATCATATATGTAACTTAAGTATTTTTCTAATAGTAACTTACTAGGATGTTGAGTTTGCCATCAAAAATAGAAGAGGCAGTCTTCATTAGCTCTTCTCTTGATAGTTTTGATGACAAATCGCATACCGAACCGGTTACTTTGAACCCTTTGGCTGCCCATTCTTTTAGCTTTTCATTGAGCTCTGTTTGATTCCTTGAACATGTGTGAACAGCAGCACCAAACCCAGCTAGTTCCTCCACTATTGCACACCTAAATTCATACCAAAAAAAAAACCCAAATAATCAATTAGAACAAAGAATCAATCTAATATCAAAATTGACTACATGTGAGAAAAATGCAGAGATACCAACCCAATGCCTCTGGTACCACCGGTGACCAGAGCAGTCTTTCCCTGAAGGGACCATCTCTCTTCTCTGGTGCCCATGTCTACAGATTTAGAAAGCTTCTCTATTAAATCCTGGTGTTCCATGTTTTTTCTGGCAACAACTCTCTTCTTTCTTAACTTGGAAGGAAATGTATGTATAAGCAAAACAGAAACTCAGAACGATGGATTTGCTTAGGTGGGTCTTGAGCTTTTATAGAGCATTGGGAATAATTTTTGTGAGAATTATACTTTGTTCCCTAAAAAATTTTAA
>CM042200.1:18883784-18911128 GCA_023539305.1 Ilex asprella | reverse complement strand
CAGTGGTGGGGGGGTGCTATTATGAGCTAAATGGTGATGGGTATTATGGGACGGTATGCATGTAAGGATAATGTGGGTGTGAACACAGTTTATATGCCCCGAAAGAAACCTATTCTACAACAGTCCCATGATGTTGACAATGGCAACTCACCGTGAGACATGCGTAAGTGATTTTCCTACCTTTCCTTGTTAGTCATCATCAAGGAATAACTTAGTTAATTTATCAGTCAATTCAATTAAATCAACCTCCGCAAGAAAGGAGGAACCCCTCTCTCTCTCTATCTCTCTCTCTATATATATATTGAACGAAGGAGATGTTTAACCAAATTCCTTCTAGATATTCTTATTTTTCTATTATTTGGACTAGCGGTCATTCCTTGTCCATTAGAGCTACGTGAAAATTCCAAGTCAGTCAAATGATTGACTAACGTACTGCTGAAGGTATTTAATTCAGGCCGAACACGATAATTTTCAAATTTAAAGTAACCTTCGTGTTCAGTCACCTTCTGCAATGGACTCTTCTTATTAGGGTTTACTGGAAACCTTAAACTATTTCCATTGCTTAGGTCTAAAAGTTCAAGGATTCGTGGGTCAAGAGGAGTGTAAAGGAATTGAGAGCCAGTATGACGTATTCGGTGATTGTTCACAATACTACACTTTCGCAATAAAATAAAATTGGTGTTAAAATGAAAAACTAGTGTTGCACCCTGAATCAAATCGCCTGAATCAAATCGTTAATTAACAACTTGAATTGGTTTGAATAAATGTTGTTCAAGTTTGTCACATAACGAATCAAGTTAATCCAAGCCCAACTTTTGGAAAAATTGAACGTGCCACATTTGTATAAGATGTGTAGAGCTCGCCTAGAATACAAATCGATCTCCAACACTGTTTATGAACATCAAGTAGAATCCAAATGATCTAATTTTCCGTTAAATTCGGATCATTTCCATCCCCATGAAACATTCGATTGTTGAACAACTACTGTGAATAAGATCTTAACATTGAGAAAGCAACTTATTGAATATAGTGTGCAATCCAAGTACACATTGCCTGTAACGATTCAACCACATTGTCACATGATGTAATTGCTCAATAATAATAATAAAAAAAAACAAGTGGGTAAGTGAACTCCACTTTTTGACTATGTAGGGGTTATTATCTAACATAGAGGGATAATTATTTGAAGAAATGAGGTCCATTTTGCTTAATTGTTTGACATGGGATAACCGTTACACTCAATATTTACTAGTACAATTCGCTCCGATCCTTACTGTTTTATTGTTCATTTTCTATAAAGATGTGTTAGTCTTTATAGTTGGATATTTAAAAAAGAAAAAACCAGTTGTAACAATTGTTAAATAAACAAGTACTGTACATACCTTATTTATTTGGTGCCACTAGTCGGTTCACTGGGGACATCAAATTGTAACAATCCTAATATTAAAGTCCCATGGACGGTAGGAGGATACGAAATTTCACCTAATTTTCGTCTTTATTACAATTATAAAAGCATTATCTCTAGGGGCACAATCTTACGGACATAATTTCCTCCAACACTTTTAAAATCATTTTGCTAAATATCAAGATTGTTACGCAAATTGCCAGGTAAAAAAGATTAATGTTATTATTATAGATGAGGACGGAGCTCGTTTAAGTCAAGAAAATAATTTTTTCGGCGCTCGAGATATGAGTGTTCTCAGCAAACCTTTTCCAACCCGTCATGATGATGTTTTATACACTATGCTGTTTTTTATTATCATTTTTGTTAAACTATAAATGTTTATCTCACATCAATTAAACTAGAAAACCTTCTTACTGTTTTGTACTATAAATAAACCTCTATATATATAGAATAAATTACAACAAAAGCAATGCACAATTGATATTTGTTTTTTATTATCTTCTTTCGCATGGTACTAGAGTTTAGACTTGTGAGTCATTCTAACCAAATAGAATGCTCTCTGGTTGCTCAGTAAGGGATCCTTCACATCAGACCTCTTGAGGCTCACCTCCCGACCATCCTCCTGCGACCTTTTGATTTGTCGTCAGGCCATCCCCCGTTGACCTATCGATCACCTCCCCACCGTTTTTCGACGACCTTCTAGTTGTCCTCCAGTCTTACCTCGACCATCCGTTGATGTCCTCCGACGATCTTCCAGTCGTTTACTGATCATCCAAAATTCACTATGACACTATCTGATATGCTCCAATTTCACTACTCATATGGTCACAGGACTGGTCATACTCTACTCAACTGTCTTACCTGATTATGCAAGTTCTATCACAAAAAGAGACCAAGCCACTATTTGAATAATTGTCCACAAAATATGTACCATAATGCACCTAGGAATGACAGACCTAACACCAATCAGCAGTACATATCTGGCAATCAGCCCAGCATCAAGTTTATGTCTGTTTCTTACACTGCTGCTTCTATTGTCAATGATTCCTATCCTCCAAAGTCTCCTTATTTGACCTTCACTAGAAATATTTGTGAGTGAATGAGATACAAACTAAGTGTAGAGCCCTCATATATATAGTCAAATAATGAAGGTACAATAAGGATAAAAAGGTAAAACAAAGACAAAAAAAAACCCTAACAAACTAGGAAATAACTCCAACACTCCCTCTCAAGTTAGGCGCAAAAATATCAACTAAGTCAGGCTTGACAACGGAGTCCCCAAGAATAGATGGAATGATAGGTTTAGTGAAAACATCCGCAACCTGATTACTAGTCCTCACAAACAATGGAGTGACAATACCACAACTAACCTTCTCCCGAAGAAAGTGAAGATCGATCTCTATATGCTTCGTCCTCTCGTGTAATACAGAATCAGAAGCGAGCCAAATAGCAGATTGATCATAATAATATAATATAGATGGAGAAGTCATTGAAAATCCCAATTCGCCAAGAATCGATCGTAGCCAGATAATCTCACACGTTCCAAGTGCTAGTGCCCGATACTCTGCCTCTACTGACGAGCAGGAGATAATTGTTTGCTTCTTGCTCTTTCAAGAGATAAGATGAGTCCCTCGAGGAGGGGGATGAGAGCGAGGACGACGAACAGAAACCTGCAAAGGAAGAGAGACTGGTGACTTTGTACTAACAGGGATGAGTGACACTGGAGAAGGAGAGACTGAGGATTCTAAAGTGATTGTAAACAATGGCTCTGGCTCCTGTGGTAACGAAAAATCAAAGGGAGTATCATCAACTGGAGGGGTAGACACAAGATTGGAAGAAAAATAAGGAATATGCTCAAGAAAGGTAATATCTTGACTGTGATACATACGTCGTCTGACAGGATCATAACATCGATACCCCTTCGATTGATGACAATAGCCAACAAAGACACTACAAATTGCTTTATCATTAAGCTTATAACGAGTAGGAGACCGATCCTGAACAAAATATGTGTAACCAAAAACACGAGGCGGGACCAAAAAAAGTGTCCGCTCAGGGAATAAGACTTGTAAGGGAGCCCTATGCTAAAGAACACGACTCGGTGTACGATTGCATAGAAATATAGGTCAAAACAGCAAAATGCCACCCCCATACCTCTAAGCATACAACGTACCATCCCTATCAGACTCCTATTTTTTCTTTCAGTAACTCCATTTTGCTCAAGAGTATATGGACAAGTGAGTTGTTGAAGGATACCTTGAGAAGAAAGGTGAGACACTAAGACATCAGACACATATTCTTTGACATTATCCGATCGAAGAACACGAACAATGACATCAAATTGTGTCTTAATCATCTGGAGAAACTGAGTGATTATAGGGAGTACATCAGACTTTCTATGCAAAAGGTAGACCTAAGTACGTGTATGGTCATCTATAAATGTCACATAGTATCAAACACCTGACAGAGTAGTAACAGGAGAGGGTCCCCAAATATCAGAGTGTATTAGGTCAAATGGCTTGGGTGACTGCTGCATGCGAGGAATATAACTGGTCCTAACATGTTTCGATAGAAAACATATAACACAGTCAAGTTTACCACCAACACAAGCATTGCTCAAAGCAGGAAATAACATACATAAATATTTAAAATTTGTATTTCCAAAACGGTCATGCTACAACTGAACAGTTTGTGACAAAAAATCATAACGACAAGTACTAGGTAGAATACTAGCATGCAAGCTAGGAATAGATAAAGACAAAGCAGGTGCAGGTAATATAGGTGGAGAAACTGGTAAAATTGGAGGTGAATCACCTATATAATACAATCCATCTTTCTCATGTCCCTTGATAATAATCTTCTTGTTACTCAGGTCTTGAAAATAACACGAATTAGATAAGAACACAACCGCACAGTGAAAATCTCTGGCTAACTGATGTATGGATAATAGATTTATGACCAACTTTGACGCATGAAAAACTGAATGTAATGTAAAGCCATCTAGGAGGCGGATTGTACCCCTACTAACAATAGGGACATGTGTCCCATATGCTAGCTAAACTTGTGTATGTACCTGCTCATCAAAAGTGGTGAAGTGAAAGGCCTCACCTGTCATATGACCATTCGCACCCAAGTCTAGCATCCAAAGAGGAGACGGACTGGTGCGAGTATGAAAGACATAAGATATACCTATAGTGGTGGCAGTAGCAAAAGTCGGTCCCTGAGAAGTCAAGGCGGACATAAGTCTATCCAATCAGGAAGTGATAACATCCATATCACTCTGCCAATGAGAATCAGTAGGAGTAGTAGTAGGAATAACGACAGTAGGTGGTGGTATCTAAGCAATAACAGTAGTACGACCACGAAGAATAGGCTTAAGTTCTAGATGGAGCTTCCAACAAGCAGCCCTGAGATGTCCTGGTCAGCCACAATAATCACACTGACGAGAATCCCCCTGTCAGCGCTGATCTGGGACGCCTTAATAGCGCTGGTCCGAGCGCTGTCCACCTCTGGCTGATGAGCTTGAACGATACTCGAGAGTAGCTACAAGGGCCATCTGGTCGGCTGAAGGAGTCAAGGTCACAACTAGAAAGGATGAAATACAGACACGACACTCATGCTGCTCAATCATCGCATACACCTCATAGAGAGACGAAAGACTCATCATCGACAAGATCTGTGAACGAGATCCCTCAAACTCATCACGAAGTCCCATAAGAAACTTGTGAATCCTATCTTCCTACTCTCGAGTATGCAAGAATGCTTCTCCCTCAGGCTCTATCCTCGGAATAGCAGCAAGAGGACGTAGAGTCTCATACTCAAGCCACCGTTAGATCAAATAGCCATAATAATTCAAAACGGTCAAATCTCCTTACCGAGCATATGAGAGCTCTTGAGAAAGCTCATAAATATGAACTCCCCGTCCTGAATGGGAATACATCTCTGATAATGCGCTCCATAGTTTCAAAACAGAGCTATAAAACTGATGAATTCTGCAAACAGATGGCTCCATCAAGCCAAATAACCATCCAAGAATGACGCAGTTCTTAGAGAATCACGTAGAATATCCAGGGTCGGCATCAACTGGCTTTAGGTGAGATCCCGTCAGCCAACCAAGTTTTCCTACACGGCCTAGGAAAGAGCTAGAATGAGTGAGACCACTCAGCGAAGTTTTGACCATTCAACAATTATGTCGTAACTTTCTGAGAGATCATACCCGACAATGCTGGTAATGCAACTGTGCCAGTCGGTACTGTATACTGGTCAAACATAAAAGTGAAAGTACCAATAGATACCTTAATGGTAGAGGTGTCAACCGTAGAGGACTCAAGTCCCTCAATGGTAGCCATATCAACAGCAATACTAGGGCACCCGTGATAGAAAAACAACTCAAAAATAAATAGAGGGATAAAATAAGGGAGAACAATATACCTCCGGTCGAACAGTAGCGACAAATAAAGAAGGTCCAAAAAGCTCCCAAATAATCAAGTCACGGTGCCCAGAAATCCAATAAATATAAATAGATGATCTACTGCATCAAGAACATTTCAACGGAGAAGAGAATTCAACCCCTCATAAAAGGTCCTAGGTACTGCAACCTGGCAGCATTGTAACGAAGAGTGCAAAGGATGAAGCTAAAACAAAAAATACGACCCGACAATGGGCTGAGCAATGACCCAGCAATAAGCTAGGTGGCTGGGCGTCGTGTTTATTGGGCAATGGGTTGGGTTACTGGATTGGTCTGATTTGGGACTATATTGGGTTGGTATGGGTTTATCAATGGACTGGTTTGGGTTTTCTGTTGGGCAAGTGGGTTGGTTTGGGTTTTTTGCTGGGGCAGAGGGCTGGGGTAGTAGGCAATGGGTTTTAGATTGCAGGTGGTATGTGGGCAGCGACAGTTGGTGGAGTTTGTTTGGTTGTCCTTGGGAGGGTTTGTAGTTTTTTGTTTGCTTTTGGAGCTAGTTGGTGATTGGGCAGTCGGTGGCCTTGGGATTGGGTTTCGGTGTTTCGATGCTTGAAGGTTCTGGTGTTTTGGTGCTTGCTGTCGGTGCTTCTTGGGTTTGCTGGTGAGGAACTTGTGATATGTCGATGCTTCTTGGGTTTGCTTCTTGTTGGTTTGGTGGGAGCTGTCTCGGTGGGTATTGTTACTGGTTTGCTGGGTATTGGTTGGCAGCAGTCTGGTGGTAGTGGGGTGGTTGGTGGCTGCAACGTGGAGGAGGGGCTAGGGTTTGGGTTAGGGTTAGGGTTAGGGTTAGGGTTAAGACTCTGATACCAACTAGAAATGCCAGTGATCTTGTGGCTATTCTCAAACAAATTCTTTCTGTATCAGTTAATCCATCTTCTACTATTTTGTTTGCCACTTCAAGTAAATCATCTTGGTTCTTTGACTCTACATGGTGTAACCACATGACCTCTAATGAATAATTGTTTTCTTCCACACAATCTCCTAGTTCCGTCTCACCCATTCACATTGCAGATGACTCACATATGCATGTCAATCACATTGGACATGTCTCTATATCCCACGTGTCACTTCCCCATACTTATCGCATACCTAATATTTCTCTTAATCTCATATCTGTGGGTTAACTTTGTGACCTCAGACTTGCTATTTTATTCTCTTCTACTAGTTGTATTGTCCAAGATCCATGAATAGGACAAACCCTTTGGATAGGCCATAAGTATGGATGTTTGTTTGAGCTTATCCATCTTCGGCTTCCAAAACAACTATTTTCCTCAATCCTCTTCATTGTTACTGCTTCTGCTTCGACCAACTCTTCTTTCAATATTTGGCATTCCTATCAGTGTTATGTTTCTTCAAGTTGTCTATAGTATTTAATTTCTAGTGGTCAGTTATGGCGAGTTCATAGTGAACAACTTGATTGTTTGTCTTGTAAACTTGCAAAATAGTCAGCTTTACCTTTCAATAATAGTAACTCTTTGTATTCTGTTCCCTTTGATTTTTTCCATTTTGATATTTTGGTACCTTTTCCAACTATTACTATGGGAGGATTAAAATACTTTTGTCATTTTTATTGATGACTATTCTCGATTCATTTGGATTTATCTTTTGCAAACTCGATCTCAGTTGTCACAAATTTATTATAATTTTGCAAAAATGGTCCAAACTTAATTCTCACAATCTATTAAAATCTTTAAATTTGATAATTCTATGAAATATAGCGACACCACCTTACTTAACTTTCTCAATCAACATGACACCATTCCTCATCATTTTTGTCTTGGTACATCTCAACAAAATATATGTGTTAAGCGCAAACATCATTATATTCTTGATACTGTTCGTGCTCTTCTCATCTCTTCTTCGTGTCCTGGGCATTTTTGGGGTGAAGTTACTCCTATTACTGTTTATACCATCAATAATATTACTTCTCCAATTATTGGATATCAATCTTCATATGAGCGATTGTATGACACTTCCCCTTATTATCACTCTTTTTGAGTCTTTGGTTGTGTATGTTTTGTCTTACTCCAGTCTCATAAGCAAACTAAGTTGGAATCTTAGGCAGTCTTTGTTGTTTCTTGGGTTATGAGATTGAACATAAATGTTATCATTGTTGGGATCTACATTCTAAGCATCTTCGTGTTTCTCGACATGTCATCTCTTAGGAATTCAAGATGTTCTCCTTCTTGTCTCAGTTTCAGCTTTCGTTTTCTCATACTTTTTCTCTCTTTACTAATTCATCTATGGTTTTTTATCTTGATGAGCCACATTCAGACTCATCTGAGCTTCCATCTATGGACCATCCAGAGGCTTCTGCCCTACTTGCTGATCCTACTTGTGTCCCACTTCGTACTAATAGTGATCATGCCTTAACTCCTGAATCCTCTACACCACTTCATGTTGATACTCATTCTCTTGCTCATCAGCAACATCATTCAACTTGGGTAATGAACATTCTATTTTTTTGCATGATTATCATTGTTTCTCAATTATTCTCTCTCAGAATGAACTTCACTCTTATTGTGAGGCTAACTCTGACCCTCATTGGCAACAACCAATGCCAAAAAAGTTATAGGCACTAGATGATACATATACTTGGAATTTGGTTGATCTTCCTCTAGGAAAATAGCTATTGGTTGTAAATTGGTTTATAAGATCAAGACTCACTCTAATAGTTCTATTGATCAGTGTTACAAGGCTCGTCTAGTGGTGAAAGGTTTTACACAAGAATATGATATTGATTATGATGAAACTTTTGCTTCTGTTGCTAGTCTCACTTCAGTTCAAAACCTACTAGTTGTTACTGTCACTCTCTAGTGGAAATTATATTAGATGGATGTCAAAAATATAGTTCTCAATAGTGAACTTATTGAGGAAGTCTACATGCAACCTCCCCCTATGTATCCTCATTCACTACATTAGATTTGTCGACTCCGTCGTGCACTCTATGGTCTTAAGCAAGTCCCTAGAGCATAGTTTGCGAAGTTTAGTGCTACTATTGGAGATTTTGGTTTCTCTTCTAGCCTTTATAATTCGGCTCTTTTTGTTCGTTAGGCTGGGCATGTCATTACTCTACTTCTTCTCTATGTGAATGATATGATTATCACTGGGGATGAAATTTTTTGGAATTTTTGATCTCAAACATTTTCTCAACACACTTTGAGATGAAGGATCTTGGTTCTCTAAGCTACTTCTTGGGCCTTGAGATCTCATTTAACTCATGTGGGTATTATCTCTCTTAGGCCAAGTATGCCTATGATCTTCTTACTTGTGCTAGACTCACTGATTGTAAGACTGTACGTACCCCCATTAGAGCAAATTTTTTGACTTACTCCATTGGATGACACACTTCTCCCTAATGCCACTCTTTATCACTAGTTGGTAAGCGGTTTTGTGTATTTCACTATTGCTGGCCCGAATATAGCCTATGATGTTCATTTTGTCAGCCAATTTTTGGCTGCCCCTCGCTCTACTCAATATGTTGTTGTTCTTTAAATTCTACGATATATTAAGGGTACTATGTTTCATGGTATTCATTACTTTACTCACTCATCTCTTAAGCTACGTGCCTATTCTGATCCTAACTGGTCAGGAGATCCTACTAAACGTCATTCTATCACTAGTTACTGTTTCTTTCTAGGCGACTCTATCAATTCTTGGTGCAACAAGAAACAACCTATTATCTCTTGATCCATTAAAGAGGTAGAATACCGCGCTCTTGCTGATATTACCCAAGAGTTTCTTTTGGCTCTTAGAAGATTTAGGTGTCTCTCATTCTGATGCTACTATTCTTTACTGTGACAATCAGATTGCGATACAGATTGTTCACAATGATGTTTTTCATGATCGCATCAAGCATATTGAGATTGATTTTCATTTTGTGCGACGACATGTGGTTCGAGGCATAATCCATCTTGTCTAAATTTCTTCATCTAACCATACTATTGACATCTTCACCAAGGCACATCCACCGGGTTGATTTCGTGATTTGGTTTTCAAACTCAAGTTGATTTCTATTTTATCTCCTTGAGTTTGAGGGAGGATGTTAATGTATATGTTTGTCCTCTATCAGTTAAACTAGAAAATCTCATTATTCTCTTGTATTATAAAACGTATGTTTGGATGACAGGTTTGGACTAAATTGAATATCTAAAACAATATTATTTGTCATCTAATTCAAACCCCCCACATGAATCAGCCGGTTAGGATTTATTGGTATATCCTATCCTTCCTGGTGTTTGGGTAGCACATATACACTTTTGTAGAGCTTATGGAAAAGGGTGATGTCATATGGTGTTTTTGATTGTTATGCCCCTAGCCTGTTTAATCTAACAGGCCATGTTTGGATTATAAATTAGCTGTTAACCAATAACCAATTTCACAGCAATTCAAGTTATTCAATTTTACATAAGAAAATGGAAGGCAAATTCTTTTGAAAAATGTTGGACACAACAAATTGATGCCATCAATTCAAGACATTCGTGATTATAAAATAAGATGAAGAAAAGAACCTAACAAGAAAAGAAAAAGAGAGCATTGTAAAGTCGTTCAATGAACTTTATTGATGGCAAAAATTTTTACATGTCACGCACATGGGTCATTCACTTCTCCCTATAACGCTCTTGCCTCTAGTTTTAAGCTTCAAAAGACAGCCATTTCTTCACCGATGAATGCAAGCACCGGTTGAAGAATGAGACAAGCCAATAGTAGGGTTAACAAATGAAAAAGACAGAATAATAATTATACAGAGATATTCTATCGGTGGCAAAGTTAACCGCATTCATTGGGTTTTATTTAACCTACATAAGCAGTACAAAATTGATTTTTCAAATCAAGTTGGGATAAATTCGAGTGAGATTTTTGATGCATTTTTTAATTTATCAAATGTGGGATAAATAAATCCCACATTTTTTTTCTTCTATTCTACCATAGTTATCCCCCACGATCCAAATATACCCTAAATAAACCTTCTGATGTATATAATAAATCACACTAAAAATAATATAGAATTGATATTGGTTTTTTATTCTATTTTTTCACAATTATTCTTCTCATTATTATTATAAGTGTAGACTTTATCTATTTGACAAACAATTCCCGAATGACAGCTAGTGTGAAAACTGACGTCGCTTCAGTAACAAAGCAACAAAGAGTTTCAAATAGAATTTGTCAAGTTTAAAAAATATAATAATCAAAGTTAGGGGATGATTACTCCATTCATGTCCCAATCACCAGTGTCATATCATATTTAAGAATTTCTCTCTGTCTCTCTCTCTCTCCATGTGTTGTTCACTAAATAAAAAACAAGAACTAGAAGGAGGTGATTACCTTTTTTTCTCTCTCAAACAAGTTGAGAAAGAAGACATGCGTATTAAGCAGAATCTCCTAGATGGGACAATCTTACTAAAATATTGTAGTGGAAATTGAAATCGTAGCCCTTAAAGTATCGCATATTATATACTAGGAGAAGTTATATGTCATTTCTCTTGTGTCTCTTCTTTTGGAATTAATGAATTCTGCCTTTGGATAATGATGTCCATGAATATTAATTAACTTGGAAAAAGTCTTAGCTTCAAATCTCTTTCCACATGTACTATCCCCAAAACTACTTCTTTCAATAACACTGGAACAATAAAATATATGTACGTCTACTATTTCTTTTTCTCTTGTGCCTACCGATATAAATTAGCTGTTCAGTTCTTTTCCAACAAATTATTTTCAGTTTTTTATAAGAAGAATTAATACGAGAGGACCTACTGATTAACCTTTGACTGAGTTGCCTTGATTGCAGAGACTATATTAGTCTCAGGATATTATTATTGCTATAATGATTTTGTTGGAATAGATCCTAATTTAAACCTCCAATGTAGGCCAATCACCTGATGAGATTTTGATCCAAAATTGATTAGTTGGGCAGATATTGATTTTATCGTTTATCCAAATTTAAATCTAGTCTATCATATGTTATATCGATTATCCGATAAGAGATGGTGAAAATTGACTGTTCATTTGACAAGATATTGAAGGCAAAGGAGAAGAAGATGTGAAAGAAGAGAATATAAAGCAAATATCAATTGTATATTATTTTATTGTATTTTACCATATACATGATGATGTTGATTTATAGTATAAGAGAGTAGTGATATTTTCTAGTCTAACCAATATAAACATTAACATCCCCCTCAAACTCAAGGTAGGATCTAAGATGCCAACTTGAGTTTGCAAAACTAAATCACGGTGGTGACCAGGTAGATGAGCCTTTGTGAAGATATCAGCCAGTTGAAGCAACTGAAAAAAGATGAAGGGTGCCCTCCTGTAGGTGATGTCAACGCAAAAAATGATAATTGATCTTGATTTGTTTATGCGCTCATCAAAGACACCATTGTAAGCAATATGAATAGCACTGCAGTTGTCACAATAAAGAGAAGTACTAGATTGGTGAGTAGCACCCATATCCTGTAGAAGCTAGCAAAGGCAAAGGAACTCGAAAGTAGTATTAGTAAATGCTCGGTACTCAACCTCAGTACTATAGTGATCAACAACTAGGTGCTTCTTACTTTTCTAAGATATAAGAAAGTCATCCAGTAGAAATAGAAAGCTGAAGATCTAGAAAGAGCACGAAAAACTGGCCGGGACAAGTTGAAACGTCGTCAGAGGGCGACCAAAGGATGTCGGAACATCGCCAAAGGGCGACCAGAAAGTTGCTAGAGGATGGTCAGAAGTTTTCCAGAGGATAGCTGGAGCATATCAGAACGTCACCAGAGGATGGTCGTAGCAGGTCAGAATGTTGCTGGAAGATGGCCGAAAGGCGATTTGAATGTTGTCAGAATACGACCAGAAATTCACTGGAGGACAGCTAAAGGTCTTCAAAAAATGGCCGGAGCATATCAAAACGTTGCCAGAGGTTTGCCTGAAGTTCGCCAACAGATGGCCGGGGCAGATCGAAACTTCGCAGGAGGATGGTCAGAAGATCATTGAAGGATGACTGGAAGAGAAAGAGCCTCAAGAATTCTAATGTGGAGAATCCCTCATAGGGCAGCCACAGAGCATACAATCCTTGAGCAGGAGGATTCAAGAGTTTAGGCTCTGATACTACGTAAAAGAAGAGAATAGAAAGTAAATATTAATTGTTTATTGTTTTGGTATACTTTATCATATACATGAGAAAATTGATTTAAAGTACAAGAGAGAAATGAGATTTTTTAATATAATCGACGTGGAATAAACATATAAACATTAACATAAGTAATTAGACTAAGAAATCTAGGTCCATCGCTTGTTTATTAAATCAATCCTCCTTTTCCATTAACAGAATATTAACTCTTTACATAAAGATGATCAGATGCTTCCTTGTAAAGCTAAAGGGAGACCCATTAGCTTGGCCGTCTGTTTTTTGTAGTTTTCCTCTTGACAAACATATAAAGGAACACATATTCGCTTCAATATCAAACCGTGCATGACGAGTTCGTTGAAGTGTTACGTCAGTCATTTGAAATAATATTACAGAAGCGAACCACTATATCATACTCGTTGCTGGTTAGCTGATAGACATGTATATATATATATACTAGGATTCATTGGTATACCTTCCTCTTGGTGTGTTTTGGGCATACACCCTCCCCTAATTATGTACATGTGGTAGCTAAGCGTACAATTTATCGACATGAGGGTGATGGGGAAAAATCTTCGATGCTTAAGTTAATATCTCAATCGAACGTGATAACAGAATATAAGTAATGGTATAATACTTTTATGTGAGATCTTTTTTAATTAATTAAAACACCTGTCATACATATTATGATTGTGTACCATGATGTCAGCCTTACTCTTTCTTTTATTGGCATCTAGCCTCTGACAGTAAGTTAGCATTTTGGCTAGAAGGGCCTTTTTAACATAGATTAGCCAGCTCCAAAAGTTTTGATGCAATATGAAGAACTTTATTGGGCAGACGATGAATTTCTGCCACTTTAAGTAGATGTACAACTTATTCTAATCCATGCTGATTGAGTCACAAGTCTTTTCTTCTCTTTTCTGGAATTAGATAGTAACAAAGTCTCAGTTCCACTTAAAGAATTACCCTCTGGGGCATTACATGACAATGGCTAGCCTCTATAGTTACCTTTAGATTGCACCTTTTTTATTCAGCTTCAAAGACTAGTGGGGTTTACTTGTGAGGGAACCGTGCATGTAATGCTTATTTTATTGAGTATAGCAAACGCAAAGTTAATCTACCCCATCAGGTCCGAGGAAAAATGAATCAATTACATTATGTGTGATTTGACAAGAACAGGCCATTGGCACATCGCCGACCAAGAAAATTGAATCGAATTTGTGTAGCGTTTTTCACTCTTATTTTATGATGGACTTTCAGGCACAAGCCTAGTACTTGTAGGAGAGTTTAGAGGTTGAATTTTACCACCCAATCATGAATCTTGCCAAGTGCAAGTGTAACTAAACCCCAAACGCCCGATTAATGGGATCAGCCTGGGCCAAAAAGAGGATCACCCATCATTCAACGGTGAAACGTTCTTTTATATATAGTGGTTCCTATTTGAATTCATGATAAATAATCCATCATTAATGAGTAGTTGATGCAAGTGTATCAAAAGGGAATATTGTAGATCCCTTGGGTTTCTTCCCCAGGTCATGAAGCTTGAATAGACTCCTTCCTCATTGATGGAAGAAGATTTCTTTTCAAAAGATTAATATTTTGTATAAAGCTAGAGTTTCATTCAATTCTGGTGAATTTTCCAAAAAAATTAGAAGAAGACGAAAATAGAGTTAACTTACTCTATAGTTTACTTCATAATGGCTCCATCATTCCCTTTTTCCTCCTTGTTTTAAGGTGGATGCATGCAGATTCCTTCTTTGGGGAAACCCCTAATTCCATAGCCTTCTAAACCTTTCTCGACCTGCATAGCTTAGAGTAATTTCTCTTGCTTTACAATAAGCCCAAATTCTTCCGTAAATTTTCTTATCTGCTTTCCCAAGAGAAAACTTGACCGCAATAAGATGGTCCTATGATAGGATCTATCAACTTGTTTTGGATTAAAAATTCTAATGAATCCATGGGTATAACTTATCCTTCAAAATCGGCTTACAAGATAAAGGTGTTCAAGAGTTTATATAAAAACATCTAACTTTATTTTTAACTGATGTGAGATTATAATGTTCCATCACTTTCTCTTTGGAGGCTTCACTAACTTATCAGTAGCCACAAGTCACATTGCCTTTGATTCCATACTTGGCGTGGTGACTAACTTTGACACTAATTATTATGAACTCATGAATAAAACTTGCCCCTGAAAACTGCCTTACAAGGGAAGAGTTTATATATACAAAGCGAATCTTACTTTTAATCGATGTAGGATCGTAACAAAAATCTAGATATATAACGAAGCCTTAAATTTTTTTTTGAAAAACAGGACTGTTTTGCATCGATTACAAGCTAAAAAGGGTTAGTCTTACCTATTTTGTTCTTCTCTTTTCTATTTGTCACATGAAAACCTTACAATTTGGGAGAAAAGAGCATGAACTTGAATGAGATTCGAACATTCATGTGGAAGAAATGGGGAAGGAAAGAGGAACATCAACACGAAGAGAACACCCATCTGTTAAACGGAGTTCTTTAATCAAATAAGTAGAAATGATGGAAGTTGGTAATGACAGTGTGTTGACTCATCATTGATCATTTTCTTGAATTATCATTGATCTTAACTGTGTAGTGTGAATGCATGTCAAAGCACACTTATATATTATTTGTAAACACATTGTTATGTTGTAAAAGCAATCTATATGCTTATACAGTGCAAACTTAATCATAATATAAATGATATACTTATATAGTGGAATACGATGTACATATGATTAAATCAGTCCGGGGAAAAGGAGGAAATTTGGAAAGGAAATCATAAAACAAGCAAAAATATGAAAAATAAATGTTATTTAAAATAAAGTTCATCAAACGATTTCTTAAATTTGGACTCTTTTGGCTGTGTGCTTCACTGGAAGATCTCTATCCTGTGACTCTTCTGTCATTCCAGTAGGTCAGCACTTGGCATAACTGGCACTTATATGGTCACTCAGACTTCAACAATATTGTGGTAAAAGGAAAAAAAAAAATCTTGTTACTTTGGCTCTTAAGCTAAAGAGCTATTACAGATTAACCAATATGGAGGGCTTAGCTTTCAAACTTTGGCACTATTAGAGGCTACAAGACTAGTTATTTTCCAAATGTTAGGGGTTTATCTATATGTGAATGTGAAATCAAAATTGCAAGAGAAAATGGTAGGCAACCTATAACAAGCTACTGCATGCTATCTTAACTTAACCTATATTAGCTACTGCTACTGCTACTGCTACTGCTACTTTTGGAATTCAATTCAATTTTATTTACCCAAAAAAAAAAAATTATTCCCTAGAAATCTGGTATGACATTCCAATTAGTGAACCGGCTGATCTCACTTTGTAGTAAGGGTAATGTTATACTTACTAATTTTTTTCATTAAATCTCTATTCCTAATAATATGGCATAATTTTTCAATGGGTCCCATCAATATTCAATGACGAAAATTATGCCACATCATTTAGTTTTAAAGATTTGGTAAATTTTTTTGGTAAACATAGCATTTTTCTTGTACTAAAACGCCCCTCACTCTACGGGATAGACTTAAGAGGACCCGCGCAAGAAAATTTCTGAACTATTGTTCCATCCTCACAACGAAATTGCAGAAACAAATATATAAATAAGAATGGAATCGTTTCAGTTCTTGTGTAGAAGGCCTACTAAAAACCAAAAGAAGTAGCTATACTGAAATGGCCAGACTTGAGTACGCACCAATTCACCTTCCACAGCCCCTTAAGTTAGAAAGAATTTTTTTTATCTAACCATCTCTTCCTCATAGATTCTCCTATAGCTTTCAATCACTCCAACTTTGATCAGACTGGCCATCACCCATCTACATTCATTTCCTTATCTGAATCTCCCATCTCTGCGATTCCATCTCCGCTCGCAGCTCAGCAGATTCGATTAAGGTCGAATATCAATGGAGCAAGCACGTTGTTGGATGTGGACAAAGCGAAAACACGGATTCAATTCTCATATTCTTGCATCTACCAATCCTTCATTTGGTGATTCATGGGAAGAACAAGCTTTTGCAGAAGATGCGGCTGGAGCTCTTGGAGGGTGTATATGGCCTCCAAGATCTTACTCTTGCAGTTTCTGTAGAAGAGAATTTAGGTCTGCTCAAGCTCTAGGTGGGCACATGAATGTCCACAGGAGGGATAGGGCTAGATTGAAACAGTCTCCAAGTCCACAAAATGAAATTCTGCATCATCAGAATAATTTTAATCATATTCTGAATCCTTGTACATCTTTGAATGTTCAACAGCCATCACATATCTGTACTTTGCTTTACAACCCTAGTTCTGATGCTGATCATAGAGTTTTTGCATCACCTTCCTCAGCTTCTGGGGTTCAAGCTCCACCGACAATAACTTATGGAGATGAAAAGACTTTGGTCCCTCCTTTCTGTCCTATTTTTCATGAATTCCACCAGAGAACCACCATATCGTCGCCTCCATCAAGGTCAAACATTGCTGCCGACAGATATCTTCATATCTTGGATTTTAAGAATGAAGAGAAAAATTCAAAAATTCTGCAGTCAAACGGTGGGGCTAAGGGAGAATATGTCACAGCCGATTTGTCTGTAAGCTTGAATTTGGTTTTATGTAGAACTAACTCAACTCCATCTGGTGCAAAGGAGGAGGCTATAAGTTGCAAGAGAAGAAGAACCGACGACGGAACGCCATTAGCTTTATTCTCTAAACCAAGCACAGTTGATAGACATCATCAGCAATCAGAGGTATTTGTACTCGGCCCTAGCTCCATAGAGGATTTGGACCTTGAGCTAAGGCTTGGTGAACGGCCTAAGGTGAAATAAAATGGCAAACCCTTGTGCTTGTAAGACCATACATATCACTTGTTTTATTTGTTCATTTCTGTTGTTTACTCTTCTTCTTTGCCTTTTTAGTTTCATCTAAAGGTCAAGGACGCTTGGCTTTCAGCATTATTTCTGTCTTTCTTTAGTTTTTCTTTTTTTTTTTTTTTAAACTTTCAGGTGTGACCATTACCATACTGAAATCACAGAAAAGTTTCAGAGTTCAGATATTTGTCTCTTCTATAGTATTAGAAAGAGGATGTATGTAAAGATGAATAGAGCTCTGCTTGACTTTAACAACTGATGATGTTCGATTGAGCGCTTATGTGAACATAAAGTATATTGAACTGTTAGACGTAGTTCAGTCTGAGCTATGAAATTCTAAGAAATAAGATTTAAAGATAAATGGGTGATTACACAGAGTGTTTATAATGGTTTATTAATTCGAAAGCTTGGTTAATCCACTATCAAAGGAGTCTCTTGCTCCTGAATGTATTGATTATTGTGTGAAATTTACAGAGTGTGTTTTTGTGAGGTTACAATGACTTGTTTTTTTACTTTCGAGGGTTTTGCTTTTTATTTATATTTATTCCTGGGTCTTGCTTGATCTAAGACGAGATCTTTGCCCCTTCTCTTGAAACGGTCGCCCTTATTGCACAACGAGATTTGCATCCGCTGAATAGACGTTGCTACAAAAAAAAATGGTGCTCGGTGGAATCCAATTGTCTTTTGCACCACCTTCTTCAAGATGTGGACATAGAGAGCTGAGATCTAAGCTCAAGGTCTGTAAATAATATAGATGAGCTGAGCTCCCGATCTAAATAGCATGACCTAGGTTACAGAGTTTAACCTTAGGTATTTTTGTGATACCATCAACAACAATGAGAGATAAGTTGACTCCATTAATGTTCACAAGGTTCTTAGCATGAGAACATTCAAGAAAATAAAAGAGCTAAAAAAAATTTATTGGTGAATTCGTATAATATTAAAAAATCACTTTTTTTTTTTGATTTAACGATCATAGGGGTCAGTTTAAGGTGTAAGTGCACCTCGACTAATCTTCTTCCCAATCCGATCAAAAGTAAACAATTCATGTTGGAATTAAAGTATTTATGAGAGATAAATCTCTCATGACCTGATTCCCACGAAATTGCCAAGATTTAAAACAAAGATATTAAAAATTCTGATGCGATCATCATCCTAAAAATTAAGAGTGTTGATAAGCACATGAAAGTGAAGTTAGAATAGGATGTTTAGTTGGATAGGATCCCTAGTATTTCGAATAAGAGGACTAGTATCCTTAAAATGGTAGTTAGATAGGATCCCTAGTATTTCGAATAAATGCGATATGCATGTTATCCCAATTAGTTAGGTTTGTCAATATCAAATTTTTTTTTTTTTGAAGAGACAATATCTTTATTTTGAATTGCTCGAAATTCTAGCCTCCGGACAATAACTAATCGTCTTGAAACAGAAATTGATGATATATTGCATAAATGTAGAAGCAATGTGAGTTCTGGTTTCACATTAGGATTTCTTGGAAAGAGAATATCACGACATGGAAGGCATTTGCTTTCCATGTAGTTTAGCCAACCACATACATTGTCGTAGTAAGTTTTAGTGCATATAGTTGGAAGTAATTAGGTAATTCTTTGTTGAAACCGTGTAAACTTCATTGCATCAGTTTATTTCTAGAATTTAGGTTAAGAAAAAACGTCGAGAGAGAAATATCGAGAGAGAAAATTTCAATGTCCGTCATGTGGTAGACAAAAGCATATGAATCAATCTAGTTCCAATTGAAGCTGTGCACCATTAGAACTGCATCTGCTATCCTTCAACTGCGGTGCAAAAATTTTGAAATAAAAAATTAGGATAATCAATATTACTTCATTATTTTTAGGTAACTAAAATTTTATTCATCCAGAAATTGTTTGAGTGCATTTATGGTCTTTATTGTGTGTACGAGAGAGAACTCCGAAGAATAATTCAAGTGGCAACAAGGGTAAGTTATAAATCGAGATGCTTTGAATTTAAATTTTTACAATTCTTTGAAATTGGACTGTGAGAGATTTATCCTTCATTAATATCTTAGTCTCGACACTGTCTTTGGCTGAACAAAAAATATAATTAATCGATGTATGTACAAGTTGACCCGAATATCCGCAAGAGAGAGAATTTTGAAGAACTGACTAAAACCTGCGATGGCATACAGTGAGCTCTTTTTTCGATTCAGTACCTCACTGAAATTCTCTCAGTACACAATTAAACTAACCCACAAAGTACAGACAAAGGTTTTCAAAGACACAAAGTCAGATATATCAGAACATCGATTCCCTTTTCTCTGGTCTTATTACCATCATCATTAGATCATTGTAGGTTAAAGTAGTTATCCTCTCCGCATAAATCCAGATACTTGTGTTCTCTTCTTTCACTTTTCTCTTTCTTTCTCAATCCCTCCAAAACTGCCACCAACTCTATGGAATCAAACAATTTAAGTATTGTAAAACTACTCTTTTATAATCACAACCAGAATATTATTGTATCATGACTCATCGGCGCTAACTATGCGCCTTTTGTTTCTTCTGCTGTATGTATAGTTAATATACTTCCTTCTCAACAGATAACATTAAAGAATAAAAGCATGAAGAATAAAGAATAATGAA
Organism: Ilex asprella; assembly: GCA_023539305.1. NCBI lineage: Eukaryota > Viridiplantae > Streptophyta > Magnoliopsida > Aquifoliales > Aquifoliaceae > Ilex > Ilex asprella. The sequence goes on along the minus strand of CM042200.1, from coordinate 18,890,656 downwards.
TGAAATCCTTCAAACCCTAATCATACCCCTATTATTGTAGCTACTTGTGACAATTATTATGGGCTGATTTATACTTCTTCCTTTTCATGGCGTCACTGGAAATTGCCTTTTGACTTATGAGGGTTTGCAGACAAACTGAGAAAAGCTGTTATTTGAAGGGAATTTAAGTCGCACACATCAAAAAATTGCCAAGAAAAGCTACCAATTGAAGATGGTTTTAATGATTTGAGGGTTTTTCAATGTGGGCATTTGTTTTTTACAATGCTTCTGAAAATGAGAGAGAGAGAAGGTGGGATGGTAATTAGATGGAAATGAGAGAGTTTGCCTTGGTTTTGACAAAGCTCTACATTTGAGTAATAGGGCTTCAAGGTGATTGGTTTGGCATTTGTCCTGATTAGGGCTATTGAGTTGGATAGGTCTGATCATATACCTCAGAGAGAGAAGTGTGAGTGAAGTTAGAGGGGAGTTTCAGAAGTGCACATGGTACACAGGTGTCGTTTCTAGGCTCTTTATTCTCAGCTCTGCTGTGTTTCTCTGTTTAGAATTTGGCGGTGATCTCCAAAGTATATATTAATGTATTGAGGGAGAAGTATTTCCAGGAAATATTGCTGGATAAATTTTGTTGGTATGCATTGGGAGAGGCAATATGTTACAGAGTCTCGATTTCATAGATATGTATTTATGAATGACAGAATGTATATTTATGTAGATTAGGGAACATGCCCAAAGTTTTTTTGATTTACCATCTCGAGAGCTACTCAGGAATAACACTACCTAATTTGAAAGATACGTATGTTGAAGTTCAATACCCGCCTTAAAGTTATTTCGAGAATATGTTCATAAAAAAGTTGCTCACAACATACGTCATAAGTAATCGAGAAGATTCATCATGTCGCATACCCAAAGGGTTTATTAAAAGTTTTTTTTTGGTAAAAAAACTGTTTCGTTTTTGGAAAAAGAGGAGATTCAACAGAGTTAAAACATTCCGCCAGGCTTGCCTCTTTGTTGACGCCCTTTTATTATCTAATGTTACTATTATGAATGATTGTCTATCTCTCATTAAACTTAGTGTTATGGAAGACGTTCCTCCTTGGGAGATTAGGGCAATTATTGATGACGTTAGATTTTTTGCTAGGTTACATAACCTAAGCTTTTTTCACAAGTCTAGAGCCTGTAATAGGGCTGCTCATTGGGTGACAGTTTTTAAACTAACCAATTCATTGCCTTTGGATTGGTTAGGTTCCCCCCTACCAGAGCTTAAGGCTTTTATTTTGACAGACTGTAATTCGAACTTTCCTACATAATTTTAATATACTTCCTTGCTTCTTGATAAAAAAAAAAAAAAAAACAGAGTTAAAACAGACCGAATAGGGGATAGAGCATTCTTGGAAGGCCATAACACGTAGAATACACCTGGGGCATGTTTGTTTGGGGATTAAATGGTATTATAGTGTGGGATAATAAGGAATAATATTTGGGCCCACTTAATGCCTTATTTTTTTGGCATTTTATGTGTACTATTATTTTTGGAGTGGTAATATCGACTGGGTTTGTATAGTCAGGTTAAACCCTTGCACATGGTACTAATGAATACCACCTATCACGTGGTATTATTTGTTGGTATAAATCCACAAATAGTATAAATAAAAAAATGACACAAATACCCTTTGTGTAGAGTTCACATAAAAAAATTATTTTAAAATGTTTCATTGTATTATATTTAAGCATACGGTGTCACTGATTTTTTTTAAAAAAATATTTTGAATTTTTTTCTTGTATTATGTTTAAGCATGTACGATGTCACTGGTTTTTTTTAAATTTTTTTTTAAAAAATAATTATTTTAATTTTTTTTCTTATATTATGTTTAAGCGTACAATGTCATTGATTTTTTTAAAACTATTTAGAATTTTTTCCTTATATTATGTTTAAGTGTACGGTCTCACCGGTTTTACTTTTTATTTTAAATTTTTTCTTATATTATGTTTAAGCATATAGTGTCACCTTTTTTTAAAAAAAAATTATTTTGAATTTTTTTTCTTGTATTATGTTTAAACATATAGTGTCACCAATTTTTTTTAAAATTTTAAAAAAATACATTTTAATTTTTTGTTCTTGTATTATGTTTAAACTTACGGTATCGCCGGTTCTTTTTTTTTTTAAATCTAGAATTTTTGGGTAAGGATTACCATACCATGTATTATAGCAAACATTGTACAAAAGCGTTATACCAACGTAGTAATGAAATAGATTATGTTAAGAGTAAAATTGTATATTTTTATAGAAGATATGATAGAATAGATGATTGTTTGTGGAACCCACTATAATATCTATTGAACAAACAAATATGAAAGGAGATTAAAATATTTTCTATTACCGGTACTAATTTTCATTGATATTGAAAACGTAAAAAATACATTTCTAATACCACCCATAATCAATCCCCCAAACAAACACTCCCCTAGTGAAACCAATTTCACATAAAGTTAACAAAGGGTTCCTCTAGAAATTACTACACTACCAAGCATTTATGTATAAACCCGACCACAGTTTTGCTTTCCTAATTCGTAGCCTTTCCATTTTTGTACATTACTTGGGAAGCTGTTGAGTTCCTTATTTGAAAAGTGGTGATTAGAGCTTTGATCTAGCCGGGGTTGGAATCTGAGAGATGAATTAACGTTGTCAATGAGAGAGTAATACAGAATTTTTTTTTCCTTGAAGTGCACAAAAGTATTGGTGCCAAAAACCTTGTCCAACACCCAATACAATTTGGTTCCACTTTGGCATTGTTATGAACAAAACTCACAAACAAATAATCAGAAGTTGTGATTTCGTTTCACACTTGTAATAATGCAAATGAGCCGGGACTAGCCATGTAATTATTCGCTTTGAAATTTATTTGAGCTGTAGTAACTTGACTTATTATGAAGTCTTTGAATGCGCTCAAATTTGACTCAATTATCATTATAATCAATCACGAATGTGCTTTTAATGAGTTTTTTTCTTTGGTAAGTAAGAATAATTTATATATATACATATATGCTGGGATATACTCCATATAGTTGAAAATAACATCACAAGAGAGCAAAAGAAGATAGCAGATGGCACACCTTTTATTCCATCTTTCATTCCAGATTGGAAGATTCAGCATGACCTTGGCAACAAAGCACAGTCGAGGCAGCCACATCAATTCGTCCGCACCTGAATCAGTAGATTTTAATTACGCCTCTCAAAATTCGACACGTCATGATTAATCGATACGAATTAAACGAGTTTAAATGAAGAGTAATGCTACATATCCCAAATTTGTATCCCAAAAGTGCATCCCAAATCAATGGGAACCGTTGGATGAGTGGGTCTCAATGAAAAAAGTTGGTAGGACCCACTCATCCAACGGTTCCCATTGATTTGAGATGCACTTTTGGGATATAAATTTGGGATATGTAGCATTGCTCTTAAATGAAATCTTAATGGGTTTGAGTAGTAAATAGGTTGATCCACCAGACACATTTAATAAGCAAGTCATGTTCGGGTGAGACCTGTCAAATCGCTTATCACACGTTTATCCGTTTAAATATAATTAATATAATAATAAATTAATAATTATTTTAAAAAATTAGCCACAAAAAAAAAATAGTAGTTCAACAAAAGAGGGGAGCTGGGAAGCAGTTCATGAAAAAGGCAAACCAACTCCTTCTGTTTTGGTCTCACATCGATAAATAAAGGGAGATGGAGAGGGTTGTCTTGCCTATAAAAGGCAGTGGCCTCTTATATTTTTTTATTAGCCTTAAAGTCTGATTTTTATGTAAGATTTGACTAAAAATTCTTTTTTTTTTGAGGTAAATACAATTGACAGTAAAAAAATAGAGTATTAAAATTTGTCGATATAATTTTTTTAAAATTAAATGAGTTAAACGAGTTGGGTTGTATATCCGTTTATTAAATGAGTCGTGTTAAAATTTTTAACCCGTTTATTAAACATATCGTATATGAATTTACACATTTTTTGTTCATTTAACCCAATACATTTGACATCCCTAATTTTAATGAGTTGATCTAAAGAAGAGCCCAAGCAATGAGGTTGGGCTTACACTCGAAAAATGCAGAAAGGCCTTGTCATTTTATGGGCTTAACTTGCTTTGAAGCCCAAAATTCAGGTGTCATTCTCATAAGCAGGACAATGGACATCAATCCTCTGCACCAATTCAATTTTGACTCTCTTTCTCTCCCTCAAGTGTTGTTCAGTTCCTTTTTTTTATGGTTTTAATAGTCAGGGTGTTTGAGTTAATTTTCACGTATTTTGATTAATTATTTTTCTGATTCTGTCAAAGGTAAATTATTTACGTCAGGATTCGAGTATTCATGAGCGATAAATCTCTTATGATCTAATCTCAAGGAATTGTTAAGATTTGAACTCAGAATATCTTACTCTATTGTCACTTGAACTACCTAAGAATATTTTTTTGAGTAATAGGTCGAGACTTTGCCACTTAATTGTTACAACCAGTCGGCCTACTATGTCTCTAACAGTAACACCAAGTTTTATTGCCATTAATTAATACCCTTTTGTCCGACTACTTAAATAAATAAACAAAGGGCTCGTTTGATAGACGTATTAGGTGGGGATTAAATATTGCATTGTACTATTTTTTATTTAATCGGGGTTAATACTTTGTTTGGTAAGCAAATTTGATTCTATATTAATTTCAAAAACGTATATTGATCGTATACTTCTCGTATATTTTTTATACGATAACTCTGTATTATAGAGGTTTTTTAATACCACCAAGAGAGGTGGTATTATAATCCAACTCAAACGTATTATTCTACACATTTACTATTATAACCCTCTAACTGATAAAATCAAGTTGTCATCAATGTAACAAACACTGATTGAGGATATTTTTGTTAATTCAACATTAATACGATAGAATAATTCTCTAACCAAACAATCGATTGGATTAAATAACTACTATCCAACGCTTATATTGTATATTACCAAACACTTGATAAAATTACGTATTATTCTAATACTCTATTTAATCTTGTCTTTTGTCCTTCCGTATTGTATTAGACTGTATTATTATATCTAATCCATCAATTTCTAATACGGCAACCAAACGAGCCCAAAAAGTTGAACTCTTTTTCAAGACAGACACAAATCAAAGCCAACAGGCATGGGAGGCCATATACGTAAAAAGTAAGGTGAAGAACTAACTCCTCATAGGAATTTGATTTCTATTAGAATACCCCCTCTTCTTTGAGGTTCCCAGATTTTAAGAGTCTCTCTCCTCCAACGAATTATGAGATGTCCCAAACACCAGAAACTCTCCATTACCCTCCCCAACTCAAAGATTTTCTAGCCTTTCCAAATATTATACTCCCTCATACTTTCTCAACTTTCATGAAAGGTCTTCTAGCCATCTGTGCAATTGCTTCAATCTCTCTCATCTCTTACTCTACTTTCTCAAACCACTCACAGTGGTTCAATTGTTCAGAATGTGACCAAATCTTCACACGTTCAACCTATGAGGATTATTATGTATTGGACCATGAAGAAACCAATATTTCACATATACTCTTTGGGATTGGAGGCTCGGCCAAGACATGGAATGATCGTGAGCATTACTGTGAATCATGGTGGAAACCTAATGTCACTCGAGGTTTTATGTGGCTCGACGAAAAGCTGGCCGATAACAAAAGGTGTCCGGAAACATCCCCACCTTATAGGATCTCCGAGGACTCATGGAGGTTCAAGTACACGAGCTGGTATGGTCCGAGGTCCACCGTACATATTGCACGCGTAACAAAGGAGAGTTTTCCACTAAGGTTACAAAATGTGAGGTGGTTTGTGTTGGGTGACGATGATACAGTGTTTTTTTTCAGAGAATTTGGTCACGGTTTTGTCTAAGTATGACCATAATCAGATGTATTATATTGGTGGGAGTTCGGAGAGCGTTGAACAAGATGTGATACATTCTTATACTATGGCCTATGGTGGGGGTGGGTTCGCCATTAGTTACCCCTTAGCCGCTGAGCTTGTTAGGGTTCTTGATGGGTGCATTGATCGATGTCATCTTTGTACGGCTCTGATCAGAAGATTGGAGGTTGCATGCGTAAATAGAATTATAAATTTTAAGCTTAGATTTATAGTTGGAATTAGGAAAAATCAGCTACTGAATTTTTTATCAAAACAACAAATACTAGAATTATGATGTGAGCAAAATAACTATGAGTGTTGTAATCTAAAATTCTAAATAAAACATGCAAATAGTTGGTTAGATCATTAAAATATAACATGTAATTTAAATGACTACATGCAATTTATATAAACAAAATAAATTGATTTGGAAAGAGCTGGCCTGCGAATTCGAGAGACGTGTGATCCTTGTCCTAAAACAGCTGAGCCTCCCCACGTGAGGGTACTAAAGCAGCCTCCCCACGTGAGGGTACTAAAGCAGCTGAGCCTCCCCACGTGAGGGAACTGATAGCGACTCCAAGATCCAACCCAGACGCTCGCAACAGCACCTCCTGAATGGTCACGTTCACTAGAAGGTTATGATGAATTTGACTCGAATCGAGTTGCCCCAAAACAGTGAAATGGAAATTTAGATGATTTTTTATGTGAGTTCCACACCAATGTGGTGTTCTTCTAGAGCAGCAAGGAAGTATAGAGAGAGAGAATCAATGGAATGGAAATAGTTGGAAGACTCCTGGGTGTTGATTTCGTTCTGAGCCAAAAGAAATCTTCAAGCTATACATTTATATAGCCACTATGTGTTAACGTACACATGTGGCTTTTAATGCCTTTCAATGTTTTTTTTTTCTCTTTTTGACCGTTTGGCCTAACTTTTTAATATATATATATATATAT
>CM042200.1:18828912-18863784 GCA_023539305.1 Ilex asprella | reverse complement strand
TATGTAGACAAGTTGGTTGCCTCATAGCACATGTAACCAAATTAATAAGTTTAACAAGAACTTTTTGTGGAGGGACACCGAGGAAAAGAAAACAAGTGTGATTAACCATTAAAGTTGTTATTTTATTATATTTAATTATTGGTTACTTGCATATTATTTGTGATTAAATGAGTTAAATTCCTTGATTTTATAGTTTAATACTTTTTTTAGTTGTTTGGTTTATTTTGCAGGTAAATTAGTTCATTTAAAGTAATAATGAATAATGCAAGTGAATCAATCACTAGAAGAAGAATCATAACTGATAAGGAATAAAAAATCATGAGGAATATAGAAAGACTTGAAGATAAATCAGCAATTCAATGCTTATAAGAGTTCAAGTTTGAAGAAAACCCATTTAAAGTTGGATTTGGAAAGTATCCTAGAAGATAAGGATTTGAAACATTTTCAGTATTTTGATCATATATTTTGACTCCGAAATCCGATTGACCTGATTTTTGTGGGGTTGGAAAGAAAACTCAAAGGGCTACAAAAGTGTATTTCACGAAAATTTCATGATTCAGCCTCTAAATATGCAAACTTCTAGCTCGAATTCTGGACAGATTTTGTACCCGCGAGGCAAAGATTTAATGCACGGGATTTGACCTTACAAGACTTCTATTTGGCAAAGAAATTTCTTCCAAGCCAACCTTAGATCTCCTACTTATACTTAGGATTTATTTTATTATAAATAGGGTTCTCATCTTAGAGATTATTATTCTTTTTTATCTTTTTATTTTGATTTTAATTTGTCATGTCCGGCTAGAAGGCTAAGCTAGAGTTAGGGGAGGATCTCTCAATGAAGTACGGTACTGTTATTGACTTTGTGCTTAATGATTTATGATGTTTTGTTAATTTAACTTCTAATCTTTTGACAAAGTTTTTATTCTATAAAAATTCTTGAGTTGTTGTATCATGTACATCGATTGCTTTAATTTCACTGCCAGTAAATAACTGGTTATTCTATGCTTAAGATAATTATCATTATTTCCTAAAATAATATAATTAGTTGATTATTCAGGTTCCTGAATAATATTTTGATTATAAATTTAGGTTTCTTACTTGATTTGTTACTTGAATTAACCAACATCTAATTTTTGTCTCAAGTTAAGATTTGAGTCTTTAATCAGTATTGTATGAAATTGAGAGGGAGTACCTGATGCTCTAGTATTTTATATTATTCTTTTAATTATTTAAATCAATTTTCTCTACTCAACAATTCTCAAAATTAAATTGTTTCTTTTAAGTTTGTTTTAGTATTTGTGTGATTGTTTTCTTTTGTTTTCACAACTCCCTGTGGTTCGACCTCGGACTTCCGACTATTATATTACTTCGCAACAACATGCACTTGGGTGATCAATTCTAAAGTTGTAGCAAAGTACATCTTGTTAACTAGGATAAAATATGTTCCCCTAAAAAAGAATGGAGGTTTAGGGTTAAGTAAAACCAGAGATAACAACTTAGCACTCTTGTCTAAGCTTGGTTGGAAAGTTGAAACTAACAAAGCTTGCTTTGGGTAAAAGTATAAATGAAAGAGAATCAAAGAATTTGGGAACAAAAGACAAATGTCTCCCCCATCTGGAGAGCAATAACTAAAACATAAAATATCCTCGATAAAGGTATAAAGTAGATTATTGGAAATGACAAAAATATTATTTTTTGGACTGATTGGTGGATGGGAGATCAACCATTCCAACAGAGAATGCAAGTGCCTCCCAAACTTCGCCTTGCCAAGGATTCACACTCCAAGATTCTAGTGTGGATCAAGCTCTACAACATTCCATTGGAATACTAGAATGAAGAGGGATTAAGTCACATTTATAGTATAGTTGGTAAGCCCCTATATGTTGATTCCCTCACTGAATCCAAGCAAAGGATCACATTTTCCAAATTATGTGTTGAATTGGAAGCAGACAAGGAGGCCATTGAATCATTTGACCTTATAATAAAGGGCATGGATGATAATGAGGATGAAGAGGTTATTGAAATTGTTGTTGAATATCAGTGGAAACCTAGGATATGCACAGTATGCAAGGTGTTTGGACATAGTAACTCTAATTGTCATATGGGTACAACTAAGATAGAATGGAAACAAAAAACATTCTTAGAAAAGGGTAAATGAATGATTATTGAACCAGGTATAAAAGAATAGAATCAAGAGACTCTAAACAATTGCAGTACAAGTTCAAGTGATCCCCATCTTACACTGATTGAATTATCTAAACAGATTCAAGGGGAGATTCTTGTTCCTATAGGGAATGTGGAAATCCAGACTTCTCCTATTCTTAAGGCTCCTATTAACATTGAGACTTGTAATAAGTTTGCTAGCCTTGTGGTTGATCTTACTGGGATACATGAGAATGACATGGAGAAATAAGCTTCCCTGATGAAAAGTCTCCTTAGTAGCAAAGTGAAGAACATTGATGTAATTCCAATTGGTACAACTAGAAAGAGGAAACAAAAGAAAAAATCTCCTAACCAAGGGGAAGTTGGGGTTCCTAAAGCCCAAGGTCGGAGTTTACCCAAACCTAATTGAACAATCTATCTTGCTGGAATATTAGGGATTTTAACTCGACTCCAAAACAAATGGAGATTAGGAAAATGATTTTTGAATAGTAGTTTGACTTGGTTGGTATAGTTGAAACAAAAGCAAGGGTTGTTAATGAGGAAGTTTCCAGGAGAACCATCATCGTAGCTTGGTGCTGGTGTGATAATTACAACAGTCTCACTTTTGGTAGGGTGTGGATTGGATGGAATCTTCAAAGCATCAGTGTACAAAAATTTGCTGAAATGGATCAAACTATTCATTGCAAGGTCACACATTATGCAAGTATAACTTCATTTACACTTACTATTGTTTATGGTTCTAATGATGATATAGAGAGGAGAAGGTGTTGGAGGGACATGAAGGGTGTTTCAACAACTACATTTAATGATTCATGGATAATCTTCGGGGACTTTAATGTGGTTAGATCAGTTGAAGAAATTCTAGGTGGCTCAAGTAGGAGGACCTTGGCCATCGATGAATTTGAAAATGTCATCCATGCAGCTGAGAACATTGACCTTAGATACTCTGGTGTTCAATTTACTTGGTGTAATAATAGAGGTCCAGGCTGTACTGTTAGGAAACTGGACAGAGCTACGGTCAATGAAGCTTGGAATCCAAAATTCCCAATGGCAGCAACTGAGTTTCTCCCAACTGGAATTTCTGATCATAATCCCATTGTGATTAAAATGGGAAAAGGTATCAAAGCTAAGAAGTTCCCTTTTAAGTTTTTCAATTTCATTGCAGAGAGAGGATTTTCTTTCCATTTTTAGTAATGTTTGACAAGCTCAAATTAGGGGAATTATTCAATTTCAAGTCAACCAAAAACTAAAGCTCTTGAAAGTTGAGTTCAAAAAAATCAACAAGGAAAAAGTTGGTGATGTTATGATCAAGACTATTGAGGCAAAGGAGCAACTTTCAGCTTGTCAAAGGCGTCTTGTTACCAACCGCCTTGGCCAATCACTTAGGATTCTTGAAGAAGAATTGGAGGGTAAATGATTTGAGGCATTCAAGGTTGAGGAAGATTTCTAAGACAGAAGTCTAGAATCCAATGGTTAGCTACATGTGACAAAAACTTCTTCTTTTTTAAATCCATCTCAAGTAGAAAGAACAATTCCAAGACTATCACCATACAAAGACATGATGGGTCATTTGCCAAAAGCAATAAGGAAATTAAAGATGAGGCAGTGAATTTTTTCCAAAAACTTGATGGGTAGGAGAAGCTCTCAGGACCCTTACAGAGCTACTACTATACGAAACATTTTGCAAAGCACCATTACAAGGCCGCAATCTCAGATCGTCAGCAATGAAGTTATTGGGGCTGAAATTAAAAAAGTTTACTTCTCTCTCAATCCCAATAAAGCTCCAAGACCTGATAAATTCAATAGGTTATTCTTCCAAAAGGCATGGTTAATCATTGGTGAAGGCATTGGTGTTGTTGTTAAAGAATTCATTGCCACGGGTCAGCTTCTCAAGGAATTGAATGCTACTATTATTGCTCTTGTTCCTAAAGTCCCCAACCCCGCAAGCATGTTTGATGGGCTTAAAATTCTCCAAAATTCTCCAAAATCTCCAAAAGGTAATCTCCAAAATTCTCTCTATAAGGTAATCTCCAAAATCATAGCAAATAGGCTTAAAATTCTGCTTCCCCATGTGATCAATCCATCTCAAACTACCTTCATAAAGGGAAAGAGAATAGGGGACAATATTCTTCTGGCCCAAGAATTGCTAAGGAACTATCATAAAAATGATGGGCCCTCCAAATGTGCTATCAAGGTTGATTTAATGAAGGCTTATGACATGGTTGACTGGGATTTCCTGCTCGATGTGCTTACTGCTCTTAATCTTCCTAGAATAATGGTCAAATGGATTAGTGAATGCATTAATACTCCTAAGTTTTCTATGAATGTTAATGGTGAATTGGCGGGGTACTTCCCAAGTGGTAGAGGTCTTAGACAAGGTGACCTAATGTCTCCTTATTTATTTGTCATTGTGATGGAAGTGCTGTCAAGAATTCTTGAGCAAGGCATTCAAGATGAGCCTCAGTTTAAATATCATTAAAGATGCAAAAGACAAAAGATCTCCCAATTTTGCTCTGCAAATGATTTAATCATGTTATGCCTTGGGGACCCGAAATCAGTTGATGTTTTTAAAAGGGCTCTAGATAAATTCCAAATGAAATCTAGATTAAAGGCTAATCATTCCAAGAGCCATATCTTCATTTCAGGTGTTCAAGAAGAGAAACAACAGTTGATGGTAAGGTGTTTCGATTTTCCTATTGGTTGTCTTCCTACGAAATATCTGGGGTTCCATATTATCACCACTAAGCTCAAGTTGCAAGACTGCTCTTTGTTACTTGAAAAAGTGAAATCAAGGATAAATTCTTGGGTTAATAGAGTTATGTCTTATGTTGGGTGACTCTAGCTCATTAAATTTGTGTTATATAGCATTTAGGTTTATTGGGTTAATCATCTTATCCTTCCTAAGAAGATTCTCCATGCTCTTGTCCAGAAACTAAGATCATTTTTATGGTCTAGAACTGAAATGAAAACAAAGGGGGTCAAGGTTGCTTGGAGTGAGGTATGTGTAGCCATAAAATAAGAGTGTTTAGGATTAAAAGATTTAAGGTCTTGGAACAAAGCCCTTATGCTCAAGCATCTTTGGCACTTAATCTCTAATGAGAATAACACTTGGACCAGCTGGATCAAGTAGCACCACCTTAGAGGCAAGAGCATTTGGGAAGCCAAACCACCATAGGTCTATTCATGGGACTGGAGGAAGCTGCAGCAAGTCAGGGAATTAGCAAGACCTTTCCTTCTTTATGTTATTGGAAATGGTAGGAATACATCTCTCTAGCATATTTTTGGCATCCTAACGTACCTCTCCTTCTTAAATGGGGTCCTAGAGTAATTTATGACACTGGGATCCCTAAGAATGCCAAGGTTGCTGCCATTATCTAAGGAAACTAGTGGAGGTCGCCTTCAACAAATCCTAGAAACTAAAGAATTATTGATGAGATCATATCTACTATGCCCAATTACTCCCCAACAATTGAGAAAAGGGATGAGATCAAATGGCTTCCCCAAGTAAATGACAAATTTTCTACTTCTTCAGCTTGGAATCAAATCAGGAGCAAAAAAACAGAGGTGTTATGGTACCATCTTTTTTGGTTCAATATATGCATTTCTAGGGTCAGCTTTATTCTTTGGCTTGCTATAAGGTTTGGATTGGCCACAAAGGACAGAATCCATTGTTTTACACCCAACATTGGAACTACCTATGTACTTTGTAGAGCTGTTCAAGAATCTCACTCCCATCTATTTTTTGAATGCTAATACTCAGAAAGAGTTTGGAGGAATTTCATCGGTAAGGGTGATTGGCCATGACAATCTTCTTCAGAGTCTCATTGAGTCTATGTCCACCCAATGGAAAGGAAAGCATCTACAAAATTCCATTAGAAAACTATGTCTTATTATCATTGTTTATGTTTGGGGAGAAAGAAATCATTGAATTTTCACCAATGAGCATAATGATCCAGGTACTACCCAAATATATGGTGAGGAGTAGGGTTTTCTCAACCAAAATCAAGAACACCCTTCTTCATAGACTGGTTGCTTCTTCTTGGCAATTTCCAGGCTCTTATTTTTGTAAATGATGTAATTTCGGTTTGTCGTTTACAGGCTATGTTATCTGTGGGGAGTGCAAAATGCACCCCCCCTGACTTCCTCTGCCTACTTTTGATGGACTAACTGTAGATTGTTGCATTCTTAATTAGTCCATGTTTCTTTGTTTTGTTTATGTATCCCTTTTGGGTTTGAAGGCTGCTGTGTACATTTGCATATTCTTCAATACATATTCCTGGTTTATGTACCCAAAAAAAAAAAAAAACTAACATAGAAATCCTAGTTTTTGACTTCATCAATCAACAACGTAAATAAGACATGCATAAGGCAAATATGTTCCTTACTCAGAATATTTTGGATGATATGTATTTCACCTTTTTGCCAGAATCTTTAGGTGGTGAAGATTCTCCCTTTTGGGGTTTACCCAAAAATGGAGTCTGCATATGAAGTGTTAACTTGTGATAACACTTAGATTATGCATTCCTTTCCCAATTAGGAATGGCTTTGGAAACTAAAAATTCCCCAGAAAATCAAAGTTTTCTTGTGGTTGGCCCTTAATGATAGACTCATGTCTAATCATTTGAGGGCTACAAGAAACATGATTCTGGATGAGAGGTGTACTAGATGCTTTGCTCCATTAGAAACATACAATAAACACCCTTAGGGACTGCCAGAAAGTTCAACCAGTCTAGGATGCATTCCTTGATAACTATTAGAGTTATAGCAGCCTAATTTATTAGGCCTAGTTTATTAGGGTTCTTTTTCCCTTTTTTATTCTTATTATAATTTTTATATTTTGCCTAGACCAAAAGAATGTTTAGGTCACTTTGTAATATTATTTGGCTATATATACGGGACTGTACTCTTAGTTTGAGTATCTATTTTCACTCACATCTATCTCAAGTTGGTATCAGAGCCACCAACTCTAACTCTAACCCTAGCCTCCACTACGTTATATTGTGATAATCGATCTGTTATTTAGTTTGCTTCTGACTCTGTATTACACCAGAGGACGAAACATATAGAGATTGATGTTCATTTTCTTCGAGAGATGGTTAGCAATGATATTGTCACTCCATTGTTTGTAGGGACCAGTGATCAGGTTGCGGATGTTTTCACCAAACTTGTCACTTTATCCATTCTTCAGTACTTCGTTGTCAAGTTTGCCTTAGTTGACATTTTTGCGTTTAGCTTGAAGGGGAGTGTTGGAATTATAGCAGTCTAGTTTATTATGGTTTTTTTTCTCTTTTTTTTTCTTATTATGATTTTTATATTTTGCCTAGACCATAAGGATGTTTATGTCACTTTATAATATGATTTTGCTATATATACAAGACTTCACTCTTAATTTGAGTATCCATTTTCACTCACATCTATCTAAAGTATAACCAGGGAAGACTTTCTAACCAGTTGTTGAACCTTCAGAAATGGATCCAAGGGAACATTAGGCACAAGAAACATATTAGCTGGAGAAATAGGGAATGACATATTGTTTTCATTCGCATTATCTGGTGTCTATGGAAAGCTAGAAATAAAGAATGTATTCAAAATCTCCTCACTGATACTCCCACAGTAATAAAAAATTAATTGACTTTATCTAAGGAAATTACTTTCGCTTTCCAGATGGATAATCCCAATAGACCCATTAGACTATCGAGATTAATTGGGTGGTGTTTTCTCGTTGCAGGTTCATAAAAGTTGAATACGAATGGATGCTCCAAAGGAAATCCAAGCTCAACTGGCATGGGAAGACTGATCTCAGGAATGACAAAGGCCACTAGATTAAGGGAAATACTATGTATCACAAATCTTCAACCTAAATTTTTATCTCAAATAAAGGAAGACCGTTGGATGTTTATAGGAAACTCAACCGGACTCGAGCCTCTAAAGTGGAGATGTGGGCACTTCTCAGAGGACTTGAACTTGCCTAGGAACTGGGTTGAGGACGTGGAAGTGGAGACTAATTCTTATAATGCATAGACTCTTCTCTCGAAAACTCAAGAAATGTGTCGTGCAAGCAAAATGTTAATCGCCAAATGCAGGAAACTACAGAGAGAAAGCAATAGCCAAATCAGCCATTTGCTGCATGGAGGAAATCAATGTGCAGACACCGTTGCAAATATGGGAGAACGTCAACTGGAGAAATTTGTCAAGTTTGGCACACCGCCAATGAAGTTTAATTGATTACCTGAGACAGATCTTGCTAGTAAAAAGTCCAGGTCAGCTGCCATGTCATTTAAGCTTTAAATTTAATCTCAAATTTTAATCAGTGTAGCATTACTCTATTGCTTTTGTTAGACTTTCCCAAAAAAAAAAAAATTACGATTTCTTCTTGAGGCACCATGAGGTAATTATATTGAATAATTTTTTCTCTTAATGGTGTCTCCCACTTATTGTTGTAACTATGATATATCAGTCGTAAAAATAAAAATATTATGGTCGTATACAAGTCAATGGAATGACTTTTTCCTGCTTAAAACCCCAGCAAGAATCGCTTTCTTATATGAGAGAAGATTACGAGGCATTTTAAATAATAATAAAAAATGAAGCACCTATTCTTCAGTCGACACGGTATTAAGACGGTACTAGGTCACTATTCAATTATGATCCTAATGGGAATTAACGTTGTTTAATCATTTTGATTGTGCAAAACAAATGTAAACAAAAGAAAGAAACAATTCAAAAAAAAAAACAAAAATATTGAATTGTTTGTTTGGATGGATGGATGGATGCAACTCTAATGGGGGATCAATAGGCCGGGGGGTATAATCATGGCTGCCTCAGCACCCAAACCCTTCCAAAAGGAAAAAATAAGTAAAACAAATTATAAAAATAAATAAATAAAACAAACTATAATTAAAGAATAAAATAATTAATAACACAAATCATATCCGGGGAGTTATGTGATCCAATAGTTTCTAACCGACTTAAGGGGATTTTCCCAACCTGGCAGTCAAATCTCTCTCTCTCTCATCTTTGTAACTTAATCAAATCCGCCCTTCTCTCTCTCTTCCGTGTCCAGATATATCCATTTTGCCTTTCACAACTTTCCCAATTGCACCGACCTGTCGTCATCCCTTTTCTTCCTCTGCAAATCCAACTGTCCAAACGCGTCTTTTCAACCCCTCCATGAAGTTTACTCCCAAGCTGCCCTGCCCCACCACCATATCTCCCTCAAATACCCTCCACTTCCCCCACCACTCTCCGCTCTAAAACCTTAACACTCCATCAACAATTCAATCAACAAAGCATTACCCAAAGATAACGCGATCAAGCTTTTCCCATGGTTGCTGTGATCACCATGGGGTGGTTCTCAGAAATGGGCTCACGCGTCGGCCACCACCTCATCCCCTCTCTCTCCGCCGAATCCAAGAAGGCCACCCATCTCGGTATCCTCGCATTCGAAACTGCAAAAACCATGTCACATTTAGTCTCCCTATATAGATCTCTTTCTGACGAAGAGATCTTCAAGCTCAGAAAAGAGGTCATGAAGTCCGAAGGTGTCGCCTACTTGAATTCCAAAGATGAAGCCTTCCTCTTCAGCCTCGCCTGCGCCGAAAGGCTAGAAGATCTTGATAAGGTCGCAGCCGCGGTTGCTCGATCAGGCCACAAGTGCACAGACTTTGGCTTGAAAAAATTCGACCTCGTATACACAGATCTCAAAATGGGTTACATTGATTTGGCAAAATTAGAATATGGGTCGAAAGAGATAGACAAAAAAGTCCAGAAAATGGAGAGATTGATATCGGCAACGTCGGGTTTGTATGCATCATTGGAATCTCTCACGGAATTGCAGATATCAGAGCAAAAGGTAGCTCAATGGAAGAAGAATTGCACTACGATGGAATCGGAGAAGATGAACTTTGACCTTCTCTATAAGAAGATCGCCAACCAGAGAAAACAGGTTCGCCATTTCAGAGAAACGTCCTTATGGAACAAGTCGTTTGATAAAAGTGTTGGTCTAATGGCACGCCTTGTATTAATTGTTTATGCTCGAATATGTGTTGTCTTCGGTCCATACATTCCGGTTCTACCTGCAATTACGTTGCGTAATGTTCTTTCTCCACGAAAGAGAGAGATGAACCCAGTTTGCCTCACAGAACCAACGAAAGAACAAGTTTGTTCACGATCCGGACCCATCCCAACAAGTTCTAAGTCCAGTTTGGTCCGATTCTATAGCCGACGATCAATTCTGTTCTTATCTGAAGATAATGGTTATGGGTCTGAGGGGTTTGTGAAGAATAATAGAGTTCTTCACGCAGCGAGCCCATCGACGGTGGGTGGTTCTGGGCTGGCCTTCCGGTACGCAAATGTAATACTCTTGGCGGAGATGTACTTGAACTCGCCGGTGACGATACACCATGATGAACGTGAAAACTTGTACGAGATGTTGCCGGAGAATCTGAAAATGTTAGTCCGATCAAAGCTGAGGAAGAATGTGAGGAGTCATCACATGGAAGACGATGAGTCGTTAGCGGAGGGGTGGAGGGAGGCGTTGGCGGCTATAATGGGGTGGCTAGCGCCTCTGGCTCACCATACGGTGAAGTGGCAGATGGAGAAGAATTTTGTGAAGATGAATTTTGATTCGAAGCCGTCGGTGTTGTTATTACAGACATTACATTTTTCGGATAGAGAGAAGACAGAGGCTGCCATTGCTGAGGTGTTGGTAGGGTTGAGTTGTATATATTGGTACGAGAATCACCGGTCGAACGAGGTCTGAAGATGGAGATCCGAGATTACTAGGTGCTTTTTGATTGTATTAGGTTTTAGAAGATGGATTTGTATCATTTCGATTTCGAGTTTTGTCGACTTAGAGCAAGTTTAATCAGTTAGGTCACAATAGTGAAACTTGTTGAATTTTAGGTGTTTGATGATTAAACTTGACGGATCGACAAAATCTGAACTGAGAGAGGATCCAGATCTAATGTGATAGGGTCCATGTAGCATTGTCCAATGTCATATTACCTAATTATTTGCTATTTAAAATTTTGACATTATTCTAAATATATTGTATATAAATATGAATTCTGTCTAAAGTTTATATTGTATTTAATGATCATTATAATTTGAGGCCTAAAAAAAATCCTCACAGCATTGAGAAATACACAAGTTGAGAAGTTCATTCTCTAACATATATATTATCTATATTCTCTTCGTAAGTTTATATAATTCTTTTACTTTCACAACACATTATCAGTACCAGACTCTACCTCTCTAATTCTTTCTCTAATTAAAGGTAGATTCAGTTTCAAGTCATACATAATTGAAATTTTGAGTTTTTGCCATAGATGGTAAGTATTATTACTATAATCAATATTATATTTGTTTTGTGTTCATTCATTATATCTATTTTGATTGTAGTTTTACTATCATTGGTGAAATTAGACTTTTAGTGATAGTATTATAATTTGCGGGTAAAAATGTCGCCACTAGATATATGTTTTTAGTGGTGAAAAATTATTGTTGTTCCTAAAGATAGGGTGTGAATTTAATTAATGGCAATTTTAATATTGCAGCCAAAAAAATCACTAATTCGTTACTAAAATTCAATATAAAAAATATTTAGAGACAATAGTTTAGATTTAGCCACTAATTGCCGATAATTTTAGTGGCAACAATTTTTTCTCACAACAAATTTTCTTCTTGTATTATTTCCAACCACAGTTTTTTGTTGTCAGTGAATGTCATAATTTTAGTGGCAACAATAATTGTCACTACTTAATCTAAGCAAGTCCTGCCAAATTGCACCCTAACTAGGTCATTTCTAATCATCCCTATTCTTCACTCCTACCCGATAGCCACCGTCTCTTTGTCTTTCTCGCTATGGCTCCGAAGGGAAAAGAGAAGTCAAAACCCTCTACTTCACAACCAACAATTGCCATTGAGGGATTTCTTCACCGCTCTCAATCGTCACATCGCTCGTCAGAATTCGATCGAGCCATCAAAGTCACATATCAAGGTCAATATCAACATATACATGCAAACCTAGATTTTGATGTATATGATTTGTTGTGTAATCTATTCTTGGATATCTGTAAATATATGTATTTTTCTAGTTGTAGTTTTGGCCATTGCGCCTGGTGATGAGGACGCAATTCAGTAAAATCGTTGCATTAGTTAAGGACGATAAGATTGATGAAGCTCTTTTGGCTATCAGCGAGTATTCCAGGAAGTTTCAGAATGATTTTAGTTTTTTCAAGGTAAATAAAGCTTAGAATTGCTTGGTCTATATATGCTAATCACAAAAACATTCAAGACCAACACAGAGAGATGGAAACCAAATTTTAGATTGGTAATAGGTTTTTGTATGTTATTTGGATACATGTAAAAAGAGTCGATGCATTTGATTGAATTTTCATTGCAACAAGTAATTTCATTTAGGCATGTCTGGTTATGTGACTTTTACACAATCTAAAATCCAAATTACGTTTGATGAAGTACCTATGATCAACTCTCAACCTTCCCCCCTCCTCTCGATCGATCAATCTTGCATATCAATGGTAGCACTTCCGACCGTCCGAGCACCATGAATGTGGTTTCTTGCGTCGTTACCTCCTCTCAGCTCTGTGTTTGTGTTGAAGATCTGAGGTAGGATTTTCCTTTGGATTTTTTTTTGGATTTTTCTATTTTTACCTTTAGATTTTCTATTTTCGTTTTCAGATTCTCTATTTTCGCCCTCTCATTGATAATGCTCATTTCTGTCCCTTGGAATGGTGGATATCATGTCTAATTTATTAAATTTAAAGTTGATTATCCACTGTGGTTGTAGTTTTTTGTTGATTTTGAATTATTTGGTATTTGATTGATGGAATCTAAAACTTTCTCAGTTAATAGTTGCACAAGCAATATACTAGTAAAGTTGATGTGTTGGGATGTGGTTTCATGCTCTGATTGATCTGGAAATTCAGGATCTTCGATTGATACTAATTCTTTTTAGGTGGCGGGTGATTATAGAGAAGAAAGTCTAATTAGGATTTCTGTATTGGAATCCAGTTCGTCTCGATGCTCCGTTTTTCTCATCTGTTAACATCACAAAAGAATTTATTGCCAAACAGGTTTCTTCTTCTTCTTCTTCTTCTTCTTCTTCTTCTTCTTCTTCTTTTTTCTTTTCTTCTTATGTCTGTATGTTATTTGGATACATGTAAAAAGAGTCGATGCATTTGATTGAATTTTGATTGCAGCAAGTAATTTCATTTAGGCATGTCTGGTTATGTGACTTTTACACAATCTAAAATCCAAATTACGTTTGATGAAGTACCTATGATCAACTCTCAACCTTCCCCCCTCCTCTCGATCGATCAATCTTGCATATCAGTGGTAGCACTTCCGACCGTCCGAGCACCATGAGTGTGGTTTCTTGCATCGTTACCTCCTCTCAGCTCTGTGTTTGTGTTGAAGATCTGAGGTAGGATTTTCCTTTGGATTTTTCTATTTTTACCTTTAGATTTTCTATTTTCGTTTTCAGATTCTCTATTTTCGCCCTCCCATTGATAATGCTCATTTCTGTCCCTTGGAATGGTGGATATCATGTCTAATTTTTTAAATTTAAAGTTGATTATCCACTGTGGTTGTAGTTTTTTGTTGATTTTGAATTATTTGGTATTTGATTGATGGAATCTAAAACTTTCTCAGTTAATTGTTTGATAAAAATTTTACACAAGCAATATACTAGTAAAGTTGATGTGTTGGGATGTGGTTTCATGCTCTGATTAATCTGGAAATTCAGGATCTTCGATTGATACTAATTCTTTTTAGGTGGCGGGTGATTATAGAGAAGAAAGTCTAATTAGGATTTCTGTATTGGACCAAAGTGATAATGGTAGCATTAAGTTCCTTGAGGAGCATGCCATGAGAGAAAAACTCCTTAACAGCTTCAATGACCTCCTGACCAATGATAGGCCAATCCTTCTTAAAGAAATAAGGATTAAAACCATCAGGCCCAGGGGCCTTATGATCACTCATGGAGAAGAAGGCCAACTTAATTTTCTCGCTGGAAAACTCCCTAACCAAATTCCCAGATTGCTGATTAGAGATCTTCCTAAGGATGATAGAATCAAGCCTTTTCAAACTTTCACAAGCAGGCATGGTGTGACTAGGCTGTCCCAAGAGATGCTTAAAATACTCAATAGCTTCGGTCTTAACCTCCTCATCACTATTAGCGATAGTCCCATCAACTCTTTGGATTGAGGTGATTTTCTTCCTACTTCTTCTATTAATCATAGACCTGAAAAAGAAGCTAGTATTCTGGTCACCCTCTTTAAGCCACAAGATCCTTGATTTTTGCTTGAAGATCAATTCCTCATCTTTGGCCACCTCAAGGTAAACAACCAGGAGTCTCTTCTCCTCCTGAATAAGGCTATGGTCAGAGGGGTTCCTATCAATATTAAGCTGGCAATTCTGAAGAGCAGCTTTAGCAGAAAGGACGAGCTCAGAACTATGTCTTTTATACTTGTATAAAGTCTTAAAAATATTTTTGAGCCTCTTTAACTAAGAAGAAAGTTTAAACTGCAGAGATCCTTGCACACCAAACGCCCATGCTTGAGCCACAGTAGTAAGGAAATTCTCCTTATCCGCAAGGTGACTAAAGAACTTGAATGGAGTCTTCTTTCTCCGGAAAAAGTTACCCAGCTTAACAACAGCCGGAGAGTGATCAGAAACACTAGATGGGAGGAACTCAGCAGCAACATGTTGAAATCTGGTATTCCAAACCTGATTCACCAAGACCCTGTCTAGCTTCCCTGTAATAGACCTTGTACCATCTCTCTTGTTTCTCCAGGTATAGAGCAAGCCAAAAAATCTAAGGTCCTCAAGTTTAGAGTCCTGTAGGCAGTCTTCAAATTCAAGCATAGCAGAAGACCATTTTCCTGAACAACCCACCGATTCGCTAGGGTTCCTTATGATGTTAAAGTCCCCAAGGATAATTCATGGTTCATTATTGACTAGGGAAAAGTGATGTCTCAAGTCAGTCCAAAGGGATCTTCTATCCACCATATCATTCATAACGTAGACAAAGGAAACAAAAAAACAGGAGTTGTTATCAATATGCTGGACATGACAGTGTATAACTTGGTCAGATTCAGCACGTTTAGTAACCTTAATAATATTTGGATTCCATCCAATCCAAATCCTCCCTAAGGTATGGCATTGGTAGTTAGCGCAAAAACTCCACTGCCCAAAAACCTGTTGCTTAATAAAGGAGCAGTTAACACTCCTAACTTTGGTTTCAATAAGACCCACCAAGTCCAGATGAGATTCTCTGATAAACTTCCTTACTTCCACCCGTTTAGAAGGTTCATTAAGCCCTCTAGGATTCCAACAAGCAAAATTAATCATGGAGAAGGGCTTTGCTGAGTTTAAAGTGCTCAGCCCCTTTTAACTTAGCCTCAAACTTGGACTTCTTTTTTAACTTTCTTGCCTTTTTCTTTTCCTGGGTGATCCATAGATTAGCAGATTTCTCAAGGACATTGTTCTCCACCACACTAGCTTTAAGGTGAGTAGGACTCATGTCAACAACTAAAGACCCACCTTCCAAACTTAAAGTGTTTTCCAATGCAGATACATGGTCACCATTGCTAATATCAGGAGAACTGGAAGGGAATTGTTCCATTGACACAATCAAACTAGTACCAGTTGCGCCATTTAAACCATCTGAGCAGGTAGCCAACTACAAAGTAGGCACAGTGGTCTCGGGTTGAATGTATTCATCCACCACCACAGTAGTGCTGGCAATGGATTTACCTTTGTCAAGATTAGTAGTCCCACAAGATTGGGAAGCAATAACATCCTACCTATTGTCGGGCTGCTTGTAACAGTTAAACATATCATGTCCAAAAATCTGACAACCTAGACATACCTTGGGTTTTCATTGATACTCAACCCCAATCATTACCATAATTGGGTTACCACTATCATCACATTTCTCCAATTGTAAGTCGAATGACTCAGTCAGGTCACAATGGGCCTTAATCTCTACACATACGCGCGCGTAACTAATCCTCCTCCGTGTTGCAGTAAAAGAGTCAGCATATAAAGGTTTACCAACCACACTTGCAATGTAGCTAATTCCTTCATCTGTCCAGTACTGCAATGGAATATTATACAGCTTAACCCACACAGGAATGACAGAGTGATCCTCCTTTGAGACATCAACATCAGACTGCCATTTCTTGAGGAATAATGGCCTACCTTGGAAGAACCATGGGCCAGCTTCCAACACTCTAGTTCTAGCCTCCTCATCCTCAAATTTGAAGAAGAAGAAATCGTGGTCATTCGCCAGGACCTCCAACAATCCCATTTTGCCTCAAATCTTATGGGCAATGAAAGAAACTGCTGAGAATGATAATTTTTTCTCAATGAAATAACCCACAAGATAATTTCTCCATAAGAAATAACCTTTGTTAGCAACTTCAGAAGGGGGTTGAACGACAATACAGTTGTTAAGACGTTTTGGTTCAAAGAATTGTAAGTTCATAGAATCTTGTTCGATCCTAATTATTTCAGGATTAGGGCTATTCATGACATACTTTAGCATATGATTCCACGGGACTTTACTGGTGGGGTTGTGCAGAGCAAGAGGAATATCACCTGGATTAGTAGGGGTCTTTGTCTTTTGAAGCTTGTTGGACGATGCAGCATTAATGGGAGCATTAACCTCTTTAGTAGGCAGATCTATTTGTTGGTTAGACAATGATGCCACCTGAGGCCTACCATCTTGACCTGTAACAGAGTTAGAGCAATAATGATGGCAATCTTTGCCCAGAGGGGGCAGATCAACAGAAGTAGAAGTTAGTGGAGCAGAATCCCCAATCACTATATATGCAACTTCCACCCTAGGTTTAGAAACGGGCTTTGGGTCCATTCCAGCAAGAGCTTTGCTGAGGGAGGGAGGTTAGAATGGTGAGGAAGAAGAGGAAGGAGAGAAGGGGAATCCATCGAGAGAGGGAAGGCAGGGAAAGGGGAATCCATCGGAGAGATCAATTTTTTCTGGTTTTAGGAGCGAGTATGTTGTTTTTGCGATGTAAAATATTTAGTGTATGATCAATATATGCTTTTCGCATTACATTAGGGAATTTCATTTTAGAATTACAAACAAAATTCATGCATTTTATGTTGATGCTGCTCGTGTAAATAAAAATGATTATTTGTATTGGTTTGAATTCATATTATATTTAAGTTGTACCTTGTCAAAATGGTTTCCAGCGTTACATTAAATTCCATATCTTTAAATAGTTGAATTTGTATCGCATACAATAAATTCTGTATCATCTATCATCAATTTATGAAGCGGGTCTTAGGAGTTACTCAGATCACAACTCATAAAAATTAACATTAAATTTATAGTCAATAAATTTATCTTGTTTTTGTGTGAAGTTAAGTGGGAAATGAAAGGTTTTATGGGCAAAGAAGAAAAGGGCACTCTTAAGCCTTTTCCTTGTATTGGATTCATTTGAGTTAGGGTTGTAATGAATTGGGTTTGAATCGAATTTTGACCGATCCAAATTTAAAAAGTTCAATATGATATTTTGATAAATTTTATTTTCATGGTTCGTACTCGAATCCATTAACATGTCAAAATTCGATCCAATTCAATTCGAGTAACTTAATTAACTAATTTTTTAGAAATTATACCTAAATCTCAACTAAATTTCTTTAAATAATTGTGATTAATCATCAAAATTGTTATTTTATTATATTTAAAGATTGGTCAATTGCATATTATTTTTGATTAAATATGTTAAATTCCTTAATTCTTTAGTTTGATATTTTTTTTAGTTGTTTAGTTTATTTTGCAAGTAAACTGATTGACTTAAAATAATAATGGATAAAGCAAGTGAAGCAATCACCAGAAGAAGAAACGCAATTGCTAAGGATTAAAGAGTCCAGATTAAGATTGAAAGATTTGAAGATAAATTAGTAGTTTAATCCTTATTAGAGTCTAAGTTCGAAGAAAACTCATTTAAAGTTGGATTAGGAAAATATTCTAAAAGATAAGAATTTGATACATTCTCAGTATTTTTGTCATAAATTTTGACTCCGATATCCAATTGACCTGATTTTTGTGGAGTTCGAAAGATAACTTTAAGGGCTACAAAAGTATAATTTACGAAAATTTCGTGAATCAGCCTTAAACTATGTGAATTTTGAGTTCGAAGTCTGTGCAGATTATATACCCGCGCCCCCAAAACTGTATACACGAGATTTGACCTTAAAAGACTTCTTTTTGGAAAGGAATTCCTCCAAGCCAACCTTATATCTTCTACTTATATTTAGGATTTATTTTAGTATAAATAGGAGGCTCTCACCGTTTGAGAGATTATTATTCTTTTCCAATCTTTTCTTTTCTAGTTTTTTTTTTCTAAGTTCTATGACTTGTTAAAAGTCTAACTAATGTTAGGGAAAATACTTTCAATGAAACACGATATTTATTATTGATTAAATATTATTTTAAATGCATGATTTATTTTTTTAATTTAATTTTTGTATTTTAATAAAGTTTTTGCTTTGTATAATTTTTTGATTCGTTGTGTTACGTACATCGAATGCTTGAGATTCCCTAAAAAGCAAATAAATGGTTATTTCATGCATGGATTAATTAATTAATTAAAATTTTTCATATGATAATTTATTTATTATTTGCAATAAAATAAGGTTTATCTGTTTAAAATTTTGATTTATCATAGACTCTGGAGTGAATACTTGTGAACTACAGTAAATTTTTTTATTCAGATAATTCATTAATTATAAATTTTGATGTTTTCATATTATCACCGCTAAATATTTTGATTGGGATCATTCCTTAGTTAATTTTTATTTGAGTTGAAAAACTGGATCATTAATAATTACTGTGTAAATTTGAAAAGGTATTCTCGATACTTTAGTATTTTCAATTATTGTTTTAAAACCAAATTTATTGTTTTTTAATTTTAAAATCTCTTTAACAATTTTTTCAAAACAATTGCATTTTATTTTTCTTTGTGTTCTAAGTTTTCTCAATTCCCTGTGGTTCGACCTTGGACTCTCGAGAAATATTATTTTGCACAGTCTGCACTTGGGTGATCAATTCTAAAGTTATAGCATGTTTTGGGGGTCGTTGTCGGAGAATTGTTTGAAGACAAGGAATGCACCGCCATCTATTGAGATTTGCTAAATTTGAGATTCATCACAGATCCAGTAAACTCATCCCCTATATTTTTTTATTTTTTTTTCTCCTTCATGGTAGATTTTTCATAATTTTATTTTTAGATTTTTAGATTATTTTTAATGTGGTGTGAATTTTAGATGGTATCTCCGATACTTTAGTATTTTCAAGTTTTTTTAAAATCAAATTTATTTTTTTTCTAATTTTAAAATCTCTACAGCAATTTTTTTAATTTAAAGCAATTTTGTTTTATTTTTATTTGTGTTCTAAGTTTTCTCAATTCCCTATGATTCAAAATCGGACTCTCGAAAAATTTATTACTTTGCACTAATGTTAAGAGATCTGGACCGGTCATTAGGGATGTCAATGGACCGAAGCGGGGGCGGGGGGTATAGTCTTCATCCCCGTACCCGCTTAAAAAAATTTCGTCCATCCCCGGTCCACCCCCGTTAGCGGGTATAATATTTATCCCCATCCCCGTCCACGGGTAAATTTTTAATCCCCGTCCCCGTCCCCGCTTCCCCCATACCCACTCAAGCCCAAACTAATTAAATCTAATATTTTAAATAATCTAATAATATTCTAAATAATCTAACACAACATAATATAACATAACATATTAGAATAAAATACAAACAATAAATGTCCAAAACATATAATAGTGGTAAAATCATCTCAATCAACTCACTATATATTTATATTTATTTATTTATTTTGCGGGTAACGGGGACGGGGCGAGGAGGGGCGGGTACGGGGCGGGGGTAAAGGTAAGTCCATCCCCGCCTCCATCCCCACGCGGGTTTATACGGGTATCCCCGTATCCGTCCACCGTCCAATACGTATAGTCCATCCCCGGTCCAAACGGGGCGGGTTTGAACGAATACCCGTTTTTCCCCGGTCCATTGACATCCCTATCGGTCATTGAATCGGTTAAAGGACTGGGTCAATGGTTCACTGGTTTAACTGATAAGTCAACTGATCGGACCGGTCAAATAATAAAAAAATTAAAAAATATATATGATAATTATAAAACATAATAGTTTAGCTAAAAAAACATCAAAGATGTCTAAAATAAAAAATGTGGGTGAAAACAACACATGAAAATGTGAAGTTGAAAACTATACTTGCTCTCAATTTACTCAATCTTTGGGGTAAACAAATCGAAAATCTGGAAATATTTGTTGGACTTGCTATCTTTCTCTTTATACACGGGTTGTTTGGTTGGCAATTAGTGTTGAATATCAAAATCAGAAATTGAATAATGGGGTCCAAGGAATCGACTACAAATACTCAACAGTGGCCTGATTAAACCTAAATAGTAAATATCATTATCATGTTCAGATTTTACTTTACTTCCCCCAAATTTGAATAGAATATATAAAAAAGAACAAGGATTGGATTTCATGTTGATTGGCTAATTTTGGAAAAAATATGAGGGATTCTACTAGTTTCTAGATCTTGGTTACTAAGATATGAAAGGAAGTTTTTACCTAATCGCAGTCGTCTAAGTCACTGATCATAGTGGCTGATTCCTGGTCGTTGTAGTCTGGTTGATCGCAGTGGCTGATTGTAGTCGAAGATCCATTGAGTCGCTGATCGAAGTGGCTGATCGGTGGTGCCTTCTACGATTTAGGGCAAACAAAAGCCCCAATTACAAACAGTGTAAAAGATTCTAAAACCTGTCGGTTTTAGAATACAAAATGTAATTTAATTTTTAATTGGGCATTAAACCGTCGGGTTTTTATAAAGCTGCTAGTTCCCGATTTTTCAGTTTTTAACCGATTCACTTCCTTAAGCGATTCAATTAGAGAATCAAATCGGTTAAGACCTCGGGTCACAGTTGATCTGGTTCGACAGGCCGGTCTAATTTGGTTCTAATAACATTGCTTCTCACAACCTACACTTGGATGATCAATTTTAAAGTTGTAGCAAATTACTTAATGTAAAAGTTTGAGAATACTTTTTTTGATTGTATTAATTTTGATTATCCTCATACAGAAATGTATCTAACTTGTTTGGTTGTTGTATTAGAAATGAATGAATTAAATAAAGTAATATAGTCTAACACAATACAGATGAACAAAAGACAAGATTAAATAGAGTGTTAGAATAATACGTAATTTTATCTAGTATTTGGCAATACACAACATAAATGTTGAATAATAGTTATTTAATCCAATCGATTGTTTGGTTAGAGAATTATTTCACCGTATTAATATTGAATTAAGAAAAATACCCTCAATCAGTGTTTGTTATATTGATGACAACTTGATTTTATCAGTTGAGGATTATAATAGTAAATGTGTAGAATAATACATTTGATTTGGATTATAATACTACTTCTCATTGTGATATTAAAATATCTCTATAATACAAAGCGATCGTACAAAAAATATATGATTAGTATACATTTTTTAAATTAATATGGTATCAAATTTTCTAATAAACAAAGTATTTGACCCGATTAAATAAAAAAAGTATAATTTAATATTTAATATCCTCATAATATGTCTACCAAACAAACTCTTAGTATCTACACAACTAAAGTCCTATACAATAGCCTAATTCATTGCATAAGGTTTTGACTCTCGTAAGAGATTGAATTTAAAAAAATTATCTCTTGATTCTATCTTCTCATATCTTGGACTGATTCTTCAACATGTCCCCGTAGTCAAATGGGGAGATCACGAACAGTGAGACTGTGTCTGAGAAACCATAGTCTCTTGATTAGGCATTACTGAGAATGGGAAGTCTACTCCCAATGCCACATTTTTGTACTTCTTCAATAAAGAAAAAATAAGGGAGGAAAGAGAGAGAAAAAAAATAAGGAAAGAGAAAGAGTAACAATGTCTTGAATACACAAGGGAGAGAGAATGAGTTTGAGAATAAAAATGGCGAGAGATAGAGAGAGATAAAACATAAGGGGAGAGAGTGACAGATGATAATAAAATATTAATTTCGTTTGAATTCACCTTTAGTACTTCTTCAATAAAGAGAGTAAGGGGAAGGGAGAAAGGGGATAGGGAGGGAGAGAGAGTAACAGTGCCTTAAATTCGCAGGGGAAAGAGAGAACGAGTTTCAGAGAGAAAATAAGAGACAGAGTGAGAGAGATAAAAAAAATAGGGGGAGAGAAAGTGAGAGATGATGATGAAATATTAATTTTGTTTGAATTTTCAAACGGGACTTTTAGATATTCGAATTTTTTTGTTCTTCAAAATTCAAACAGTAAATAACATTCAAGGAATACTAAAAATCTCAAATATAATATTTAAATATTTGAAAATATAGAAACTATCAATCAGGTATGCAGTATTAATAGAAGATGACCAAGGAATATTGAAAGTCTCAAATATAATATTTAGATATTTGAAAACATAAAAACTCGTAATAAGATATATAATTTTTATGATAGGGATAATTAGGTAATATAAAAAAATTGAAATATGTACTTAATGATAATTATTTGGTAAAAAAATGATTTAATAGTGTATAAGTTTTTGTTTTTATCAGAATAGAGTATAAGTTTAACTAGGAAATTAAAACCAAATAATTTTTAAAAAAAATACCCACAGCCAAATAAGAATAAGGTCCAGACAACAGAACTTAAAAGAAGAGTGTGGAACATACTAGCCCTTGACTTCATGTAGGCCATTGAAAATGAAACAAGAGATTGTGAAAATGAAATGTCACGAGGATGTGACACGTGCACATTGATCAGCCAAATAAGTCATATATTATTGGTTCTGAGGTGTCCATCTTGGATTCGCAACAAGAGGAGGATGGTTCTGAATTGCCCCCACCGCGTCTTCACAATAGAAGTTTCTTGATTCAAGTTATAATGTGACAATTTTTTATTTTTTAGTTTTAGTTTAATGATGAGGTGTGTTAGATCCGGTTACGCATCTCTTGGCTAATCTCATATTCAGTCTGGTCAAAAATAAATTAGATCCGGTTACGCATCTCTTGGCTAATCTCATATTCAGTCCGGTCAAAAATAGATTATTTACGTCGAAAATAGAGTATTCGTAATAAATTAAGTGGTGGATAACTACTTCAAATAACTCATTTAACTAATATATCGGATCCCATCAGAACTTCGCAGTTAAGTGTGTTTGGGTTATAGTAGTACTAAAATGGGTGACCCCTGAAAAGTTCTCGTGTTGCACGCCTTTTTTTTAAAAAAAAATTGACTCATTTAACCATCTTAAATTATCGATAAAAAATTGGTAGGATCGAATAATTTTCTTTACATACATTAGATTAATGAAAGTATTTTTCGTTATTATTCCTCACCAAATGAAAAATAATTTCCTAATATTTATGGAGCAGAGAGAAGCTTGAACCCCAACCTCATACCCATTTACTTCCCAGAAACCTCCATTTTGTTTGTAACCAATCTAGTCATCCACCTAAAAAAACTAACCATGTACACGACAAAATATTCAATACAACAACACTGTGTTATCATTGTTACGTAGTGTTATCATTTTAGATGTATTAATTATTGATAGTTATAAAAATAGTGGGTTCCTTTTGACTCTTTGTAATTTTCTAATTGAACGGTGACATCGCGTATCAGTGATGACCGTTGCATTGAATATTTTTTTTTATTTTTTTTGTTATAAGATATTCAGACTTGTACCATCTATTCCTTCAAATTCAGTAATTAGTCACCATAATTTGAATTGCGTTAGAGTAACTCGCTCAAGGGACAACAAAGATGACTAGTCTTTAAGGGGTATGAAAAAAAAATTGAATATGAGACTTCTAAATTATCAAAGGCGAGTACGAATCACACAACCCGCACTAAGAATTTGCAGTGAATATTTACTCCTAATACAGAGAATCCCCATTTGTGTGGCCGTTGGGAATTCGTAAGCCAATCCACAGAGTTTTCCAATTTTTCCTTTTTTTTTTAGTTGAGAAAAAGAGGGGTGGATCAAGAAACAACACCCAACGATCACTCCGTTAAATCCTTAGTGGTGGGATCATAAGACCTTTGATCACACCTAAAATACTTTTGGGGACCAAACTTAACTAAGTTAACATACTTGCCAATCATCAACTTCTAATACAAATTTTAGAACTCAAATTTTTCGACCTCTATGTAAGAAGTAAGGTGGTGCCACCGCACTTTCTCGAACAACTCAACCTCCTAGACCCACATGGCCACCCTATATAAATTCTACCCCCATACTATTCCCGCAACCCAACTTTTGAAACTGATCTGCTTCTGTTTCTATCTTTCTCTTTAGCATTAAACTCTCAACCGTTTTGATCACTTCTACAGTCCGATGGCCACCTCCGTCTCACCCGTCGGAGCTGTCAACCGACCATCGGTAGTAGTTTATACCGCCCTTCTTTACCCACTATCTATATGTACTTCTGTGGATGTCATTCTCTTCGATATTATCGAGCGGACTCTTATTTTTTTCAGTCTTTATGCCATCCATTCTTGTTGGTTTAATCGGTTTCGCCTAGATTCATCTAATTAGCTGATAAAACCATGGTTTTTTTTTTTTTTTTGTAATAAGTAGTCTGAATTTCTCTATAGTTTTTGGCCAGAATCAATTGTAAAACAGTGATGATTTTAATTGGAATGTGGGTGGTTTAATGGGTGACCCTTTGCTGGTTAAAAAAGGGGTGGGGGGAAGGAAGAGTGCCAGCGACCAGCCGATAGGTCCTCACCGGTGGGAACTCTCAACCTGAATGTGAGAATGTGAGGAGTAAGGCCAGAACCCCACTAAACCACCCTACTTGGTGGTAATGGGTGACCCTTTGAGTTGCATACTTCTGAGACTGAGTTTTTAGTGGGTTTTTTTATTTTCTGGGTTTCGATTTCGAAAGATTTAGCATAGAACATGGAATCTGTTGTTTCCTTTGAATTCTGCTGTGCATTGGGTTTTAAGAAGGGGTCATCGTTGTTGCAGTTGAATTTCAATGGCTATGGTGTCGGAACTTCAGTTCCAAGCACAGCATTTTTCGGTAGTAGTTTGAAGAAAGTGAGCTTCAAGACCACCAGCCCCAAGATTTCATCTGGTGGCGGCTTCAAGGTTGTTGCAGAAGTGGATGAGCAGAAGCAGACCAACAAGGATAGATGGAAAGGCCTTGCATTCGATATGTCCGATGACCAACAAGACATCACTAGAGGGAAGGGAATGGTGGACTCTCTCTTCCAAGCTCCTACGGGTTCTGGTACTCACAATCCCATCATGACTTCCTACGATTACATCAGTGCAGGACTTCGACAGTAAGTACTCAAAACCCCGTCATTCACAAAAGATTTCATCCTAGTATTGGCAATCTTATGTATGAGTGTTTGTTTTTCTGTCCAATGTAACTTGTGGGGGACTTGATTCAGATAATATTGTATATTAACTGTTTGATTAGATACCATTTGGACAATAACATGGATGGCTTCTACATTGCACGCGCTTTCATGGACAAGGTGGTTGTTCACATCACCAAGAACTTCTTGAACCTGCCCAACATTAAGGTTTGCTATCTAGTAAACTTCATAAACTTTGTTTTTGATTGAATGCAAGAAAATAATTTTCGGAAAATTTTCAATGCAGGTTCCCCTGATCCTGGGGATTTGGGGAGGAAAAGGTCAAGGAAAATCATTCCAGTGTGAGCTTGTCTTTGCCAAAATGGGAATTAAGTAAGTTTATGTTATTATCTTTTAAGTTGAGAGAAAAAAAAAACATTTGGAGTTGATTTCAAAGATCAAATTCTGATATACATGTTTGATGCTTACTTTATGGTCTTATGACAACGAAAAATTTCAGCCCCATTATGATGAGTGCTGGAGAATTAGAAAGTGGGAATGCAGGGGAGCCAGCAAAATTGATAAGGCAAAGGTACCGCGAGGCAGCAGACATCATCAAGAAAGGGAAAATGTGTGTGCTATTCATCAATGATCTTGATGCAGGGGCGGGTAGACTTGGGGGAACTACGCAATACACAGTCAACAACCAGATGGTGAATGCCACTCTGATGAACATTGCTGATAACCCAACCAATGTTCAGCTCCCTGGTATGTACAACAAGGAGGAGAATCCCCGAGTTCCTATCATAGTCACCGGTAATGACTTCTCCACATTGTACGCTCCTCTTATCCGTGATGGTCGTATGGAAAAATTCTACTGGGCTCCAACTAGGGAAGACCGAATTGGGGTTTGCACTGGTATTTTCCGAACTGATCATGTTCCTCCAGAGGACATAGTGAAGCTTGTTGATACATTCCCTGGGCAGTCAATCGGTAAGTTTCACCTTAGTGTTATGTTGTAAACATACAGATTACAGAGAACTTCTGGGGGCAAAAGAGAAGATCTCTCATTTCTTTGGCAAAATGATGAACCTATATTACCAATTGATGAAAACACACAATGAAAAATGAAAATAAAAAAGGAACTATTGAGTATTGACAAATAGGGTCTTGATGTGGAGGTATTTCAACCAGTGCTAATGAAAATTAATGTTCCAAATCAATGTATTTGGGTGCAGACTTCTTTGGAGCCCTGAGGGCAAGAGTGTATGACGATGAAGTGAGGAAGTGGATTTCTAGTGTCGGGGTTGAAAATGTTGGGAAAAAGCTTGTGAACTCAAAAGAGGGACCTCCGACATTTGATCAACCAAAGATGACTCTTGAGAAGCTCCTTGAGTATGGAAGCATGCTTGTCCAAGAACAGGAAAACGTAAAGAGAGTCCAACTGGCCGACAAGTACTTGAATGAGGCAGCCCTTGGAGATGCAAATGAAGATGCTATGAAAAGAGGAACTTTCTATGGTTAGCACCCTTTGTCCTAAAGGCCTTGATTGGAGGTTTGCATCTGGAATATGATTAAGAAGGGGTGAAGATTTTAGATGAGTTTATTTAAGCTTCTTCTTCATTGTTTATGTGCAGGCAAAGCAGCACAACAAGTTAACCTTCCTGTTCCTGAAGGCTGCACTGATCCAAATGCACCAAACTTTGATCCAACAGCTCGGAGTGACAATGGGAGCTGCCTGTACCAGTTCTAAGTATGTTCTAGGAATTAGAGTATGTCAACAACAGAATAGCCACAAAACTGATGTATGTATTTAATGATGTCAAATATGTTTTCTAGACTGTCTTGTAATTATGTTCTAATGCATGCTTTCTTTTGAACTTCCAATTTTCCAACCTCGAGTTATGCATTGCTTTAATAATTAAAGCCTTACAAATTGAATTTTTTTTTTCTGTCCAACAGTAATTTCTGTGTTCATTTTTCTGTGCCTTATCCATGCCATCCCCATGGCCTATATAAATGCAGGTGGTGTGTAATACGATAGGGCCACATGCTGTTTGAACTTTCGATAACTGCACAATTTTTTTCTTGGGTCACAAAAAATGAGACAGATAGAGAAGTCTGAGATATGTAATTGGTAGTTAGACTTCGATTCTTTTAGAAAAAGGCCATATGCAACGCACATGCTTCCCTCTGATATCGGAACCTCACTCTTCGTCTGTTTTTTTTTCCTGTTACTGGTTCCCAAAACATCATTTTTAGGTAATATAAACCCCATAACCATCAGACTTCAGTCAAAACTCAAAAGATATACATCATGAAATATTAGAGGTGAAAAACATTCCAATGTTTTCACTGAAGGGAAGGCGACTTTCTAGTAATCAAATTTCATTTTTAACTGAACGACCAATCCTTTCTTATTTGTCCAGTTTTAGCAACCATAGCCATTCAAGTCAAGTAACTTTACTCCATCAATATGTTTTTGTTGATTCAGTTGGGATGTGCTTACCTTTTCCTTTCCATTCATTAATGAGAAAAAGTATCCCCAAGCGTGTGAGGAAACAAAAAGGGGGAAATCCCACAATCCAATGTCAGTTTGGAGAAAGAATTTGCCTATATAAGAAGCCATAGCATGAATCCTTCTAAATTGTTAGGTCTTATCAAGCGAACCAGACTTCTGCCTGTAGTAAAGTCTGAAAGAGATGAGTGATCGACAGCCTTATACCCCCATATACTCGTATCACTAGTATGCTTTGTTTTGAGTTCTATAAAACAATCACTGAGGTGTCCACAAAACTTCTGCAAGTAAATGAAAATAAGATTCTATCTTTCAAATACCAACCCTAAAGTATATATAACACACATGATTTGGGATGTCAATCATGGAGGATACCAAGTTTGGGACATCGGTGGCCTCGCATGATATATTTCAGGAATCATTATAAAGTTCCGATAGAGGAGTTCCTATTTTGAAGAAGCGAAAATTATTCCTATTAACCAATTTGAGGGGCCTCGGTGACTTTGCCTGAGGAATCAACATGTAATCGGACCCTTTGGGGGTTGTATTCCAGGGTAAAAAAGCTACCTGGTGGAATCAAATGAACTTGAACTTCTGGCATTTCTCCCTTTATTTTTGTTTCTGCTTCTTCTGCTGTCAGGCCTACCACCTCTGGCCATGTCTTTCTTGCTGCTGTAATTGATCCAAATGCATAGTCCAATGACCCTGGATATTTCCGTTTTAGCAAACAAGTCATCATAACATCATGGCATAAGAGACCACAGTATAAAAAGGTTTAGGATTATAAGCAGCCGATGTTCTGTTGTTTCTGGAATTTATAGTTGCATATATACAACAATTAATAAAACTCAACCCCATTTTTCAATTTTAAAACCTTTCAATCTGTTCAAAATTTGAAGTTTCAATAGATGAAATTCAACCCAGTAAGAAACTGTTAAAGCAACATACATGGTAACACGATCTTCCTACGAAATCTCACAGAGAAGAGAGTGAAAACAAGAAGCGACTCCTTCAATTTGTTGTTCAAACTGTTTACTATATTTCAGCCTATTGGAAGGTGATATGTCTTCCTTTTTTTATTTTTTTTTCTCAAAATTTTTAATGTAAATCGCGGCAAGAATGAGTAGAGGGAAGATTCCATCTAAAAAAATTCAGAGCTATAATACGTAGAATAGTATTAGCATACATGATTGTGATCACAAGTTAGCCACTCAGGACTTGCTGGAAACAAACATTACATGGTTAGCCGTAAAATTTCAGAAAGAAATAGAAGGAAACGGCATACCTCGTGGGAGCACAAACGTTTCTGCCCCTTGCTCTTCTGGAAGATTGGTTTGTTGGTTCTCCTCTGCCATAACCGTTAAGAACAGGACAATCAGTGCTAAAGAATGAACTTTTATCTGCATAGTTGCTCCAACTGCAAAAGAAAGCTACCTCAATTTAAAGGCCAAAAAAATCCTACCTAGATCCCCTCGGTTTTATCAATTCGATCTTCTCATGGCAGCAGAAGCAGACCGGCCATCACTAGCATACATGTTGTTTTCTGGCACACTGTGGACAAGATTCCAAAATCTGTGGGGGTCGATTTGGTCATTCTGTGTGAACAATAATAAATTGTGTTTTGCAACAAACATCATTTGATTCAAATTTTTGGCCCCTTGCAACCTTGGATGGATATTCTTCTCTCGAGCTATATGTTAATGTCAACTGCTCCAAATGCTTAAACTTATAAAAAGCGGCACAACAAAAGTATTAGAGACCTCAACTGCTCTAAAAGCTTAATTAGATAGAGAGCAATATAACATAAGTACTTATCTAATACCGGTGTTGGTATGTGATTGCATAGTATAGAAAGAGAGGCGTTGTTGGTATGGTTTTATGCCAGGACTTTTAGGCTTCGATTCGCATGTGAAGCCACCAACTCATATAAATGATTGAACTGTTAAAGCAGTTGTGGGTAACGTGGTATCAAAGTAGAAGGTTTGGTCCAAAATCACGCCAGCACCTGAGGAGGCGTGTTGAAGTGTATAAATTTGTTAAGCACACCCTGAATAACAAGTTAAACTTTTTAGGTGAGTTGGTGATTAACGCTATACTGAGATTTATACATATCTCAGTATAAATCTCATCATCTTGCATTCATGTGTGTCATCTTCACTTGAGAGAGGAGGGTGTTCTGGAGCTCGAGTTTGTGCATGACAAATAGGGATACTTTTGAGCTCATGATCAAGAGAATCATTCATCATCATTTTTCAACAAATTGTAAAGTTCTATAAGGTTTTTATTGGAAGGATCATAGATAAGTGTTTTTCAATTGACTAGAAAAAACACTCACAGATGGAACCTTTGGTATGACCACAAACCCAAAATACCAAATATTTAAAATAAAAATTTTTAGTGGTAGGACCACTAAGTCAATAAACAACAAATCTATGCCACATAAACAAAACAAAAATAAAAAAGTGATACAGATCTTCACACACATAACGCGGTGCATAACTTAGCATATAAGGAAAACTGGAAATAAGCTAACCTTGTTGGCGTTGGGATGTTGGCGTTGTTTTTGCCTCTGAATCTTCTGCCTATTTAAATCAAAATTCTATATCATCTCTTAACTGGTCAATTGAAGCCATAACTTCAAATCATCAAGAAATCGAAACCCTAACTTCGATTCATAAGGAAATCGAAACCTAAATCAAACTCTACTTTTTGCCCTAATATTTCTCCTCGATTTTGTGCATTCAACTGGTGTTCAACTGAATGGTTGAGATTCTTGGATAGACGATTATATTTGAGGGTATTGTAGTTCTTTTACAATCACCATTTAACAGAGTGAGCTGTGCAGTTTAGTCCATAACCACAGGGGGTGATGTGCTTATTTTCAAATCATAGTGGGGTCATCTGCTCAAGGCACAAACCATGAGGGGTAAACTGGAATTTACCCATTTTTTAAAGGTAACGTAGCCAATTAAAAAGTTTCATAGATATTGATATTTGTACATAGTAAATAGAGAATAAAAGAGATGTTAGAGATTTAAATACATAAATATATGATAGTAATTTAGATATTCAACTACAAAAAGATAGTGAAGAGTAAAATAGTGAATAAAAAATTTTTCACGCTACGGTTAAAGTTTCATTCTTTATTAGTAATATAGATGGAAAAAATATACATGTATAGGCATAATCTTATCTTTATATTTGAAAAGAGTAATGAAATATTGATGGAGTTTTTGAACCCTTTATTGAAAATTATAATGATGCATATATATTTTTAGGGTAATTTGGAGATTTAAATACAGAAAGATGTAATTGTAATTTAGATATTTGACTATAGAAAGATAATACGGTATTTAAAATTTTTTATGAGGGTAAAATAGTGAATCAAAAGTTTTTCACTTAAGGTACTTTTATTAGTAGTATAGATATAGATATAGATATAGATAATCCAAATACACTGTTCGATAAAATTACTTTTTATTTGAGTGCTTTTTTGCTTGAGCATCCAAACAGTGTTTATTTAATGAAAGTATGTTTTGAGAAATACTTATTTAAGAAGTAGTTTTTCAATTTTATAAGTTATTCCAAACGCAATTTAGTCTAGACCCCTTTGGTTTTATCAATTCAATCTTCTCATGGAAGCAGAACAGAGGCAGAAGCCGGCCAACACTAGCATACATGATGCATGTTATATTCTGCCACACCATGTGGACAAGATTCTAAAATGTGACCTGGTTTTGGTCATGCTGTGTGTGCATCACAGGAAATTGCATTGTGCAATGAATATCACTGATTCACATTTCAGCATATTTTTCATCAATTTGCGTCTGTCTATGTCATATTCATTTGAGAAAGCATAGTCTAGGAGCTTGTGTTTGTGCATGGAAAATGCAGATATTGTCAAGCTCATAGAATTTTCTTAACAAATTATAAAGGTATATAAGGTTTTTATTAGAAGGACCACGTTGATTAATTTGTTGAAGATGATTCAGTTTAGACAATTCTTGGTGGACTGGCAACATTTCTTGAGGCATCAAAGAGTATCAGGACTCAGTCTGGTCTGTATTACATGGTTACTAAAAAACCCCGGCATCTCTTCATTCATTGTTCCTTCTACTTCTTGTTCTGTCAGGCCATACATCGTTTCCATTACCACCACACAAACTAAGCTTGTTTTGAAAACGTTTGTTTACCTTATGTTTTTACCTTAAAGACATCAGTTAGACTGGCGTTTTTAAAAACTTCATGGGTTTGGGAATTAGTTTTAGACCACCCTATTGTGAGAATTTTTTTTCCAAACCACCCTGGTTTGGTAAAAGCTCATACAATGTCAGTTTGGTTAGATCGGTGGGAACTGTTACAACCACCAGGGTACCTACCCCTACACATTTCGAACTTCAATTACCCAACCAAAACCTCCTGTTATGTCAACTGAACATATGCATTAAGTTACATGTAGTAGATACACAATATTCATTAATGACCAAACCAAATCCATTCCAATGTAGACAATGAAGAAGAGAAGCATTCATCAGCATATTCTTAATATAACATGGAAAAGTTCTACAAGGTTTATTGCTGGAAGGACTGACCAGAAGGGATTATTTTCAGGGGAAGTAACACATATAGTCTAGCCAGTTCTCGGTGGCCTCTCAACTTTTCCTGAGGAATCAACATGTATTCGGACTCGACTTGTTCTGTAATCCGCAGTAACAAAATGGTCTGGTGGAACAACCTGAATCTCAGCCCTTGGAAAATCTTCCTTGACCTTTTTCTCTGCTTCTTCTGCTGTCAGGCCTACCAATTCAGGCCATGACGTTTTCGGAGCTCCGGCTAGTCCAGTGCTATGCCCACTTGACCCTGAAAACTTCTCCATTAAACTAAAAAATTATCAAATAGTTACCATCAATGGCAGTGGTACCAAAACAATTACTGACTACCACTCTAAGCAATTCAATATGCATCCTTGTTATAAGTTACAACCACAGTGATCACTAGGGCCTCTGCTTTAAATTTTGCCTTTACTGAAATAACCTGTCTCTATGCTTGTAGTGGAAAGACTGCATATATCTAATCCTCCTCAAACCCGCAATGGTGGGAGAGTCGTACATTGGATATGCCCTTTACAGGGAATGTGTAAAAATTAACTATTTCAAACTTCAATTGAGAGGAGGTTAGCAGGTGGTCTAATGACCACCATTCTCACTGCTGAACCTTAACCTCGTCGTCTCCTTGCCGACCCAAAAAAAAAAAAAACTTCAATTGAGAGAGCTAAATGTGAATTCAACAAAGATAAAAACAGTAAAGTCCTTATCAACCTCACTAATGAGGGAAAAAAATGTCAAAACTTATGCACATCAAAATTTATGATGAATTGTTATTCTATGGTTCACAGTCAGAGGTTGGAGAAAGTGATGCCTTTGAAATAAGATCCAGACTCATCTAATGATTCCACATAATGTTTACAAAACAAACATTGTTTTGTAAAGTGACGTCGTTTCACAATGTTTATTTATACTAAAATGACGTCGTTCTATTTTAATAAAATGATGTCGTTTTAGTGTGAAACGGCGCAGTTTTGATAAACAACACCCTGCTATAAAAAAAATAATAGCAAAGGATTCGGATCCATCATTAGACTCGTTTTTTTTTTTGGTAAAAATCGTAGTTAGTGTTTGAACTTTGTCTTTAGTTTCAATTTAATTCCTAAATTTTCAATCGTCTCAATTTAGTTCTTCAACTATCAATTTTGTCTCAATTAAGTTTTGCATTCTTTTTCATCATTAGATCAACGTCAAAATGGATCAAATTAGAATAATCTATAGTTGATCTAACGATGAAAATTGATGAAAGACTTGATTAAGACTCAATTATGATAAAAACTTTATAGGGTTTTCTCCTATATTTATACAACAACAACAAAAAATCTCCTTTTGGTCACAAATAATCTAAGGTTAAGATAATTTAGGATTTGATCCACATGTGAATATTTACTACTATTCCTGATGATATAACCAAGATCTACTTTTCTTTTCCCTTTTTAAGTGATTATTATCTAACTAGAGAGTATAGAGAATAAGATGAACAACTCAATTCCTATGGTCAATCAAGAGTCAATACCCAAAAAAATTAATCCTATGGTTAATCAGAATCAGATTCGACCAAGACAACATTATTTACAGAATTAATCCTATGGTCAGGTATTATTATGGGAGAACGGAACGACGAGGTTTGAACCCATGATAATTTTCTTGGGTTCGTGGAAATTTTTAGTGTTTGATTTCTTCAAAATTAGAATACTGAAAAGAGAAAGAAACGACTTACTAGATGGATTCGATGAAATTTGAGGTTGTTCTTGAGAGAGCTTCGTATCTTGGTTTTCCTCAGCCATGATAACGTGAATCGACCAAAACCCCCAACAGAACAAGGACTGTTGGCTACAGCTACGAAATATAGGTCATTTTATAGAACCAAAAAAAACCTTTCTTAGCCGACCACCGATCAAGAAAAAAATAAAATAAAATAAAATAAAATAAAATAAGTGCCGGCCAACAAAAGATTTTTTTTTTTTTTTGATAAATGCCAACAAAAGATTTTGTTGGGGGGAAATTATATGGATTTTCGGTCATGTCTTTTATACAATCTTGATCTAAATTTATTTAAAGGTTAATTGAACCAAACGTCCTCAAAGTATGAGATTTATTTATTTTGGTCTCTAATATTTTAATTATATTATTTTAATTT
>CM042200.1:18768965-18803912 GCA_023539305.1 Ilex asprella | reverse complement strand
GAGCCACGACGAGAATCAAGCGATCAGGATCTGGTTTTAGTCGATTGGGTGTTTTCGTGCTGGAGCAGAGGTGAGATTCTTCAGGTAATTGATCCAAATTTGGGTACTGAATACATTGCAGATGAAGTGAAGTTGGTATTGAAGCTTGGCTTGTTGTGCTCTCAATCAGAGCCTGTAGCTAGGCCGAGTATGAGGCAAGTTCTACAGTATTTGGAGGGCTCCATTCTTCTGCCTGACTTATCATCACTTGGTATTTCGGCCACTGGCCTAACGTTTGCAAATCGTCCGGGCTTTGTTGATTTTGCCATGTCGTATCCGTCTTCTATGGAGTTTGCATGTCCACACTCACCATCTGTTGCAGAATCCCTTCTCTTTGAAAGCCGATGATCAAGAACTTCTGGTTATTTTAACCTTCGAGACGACTATTATTTTCCTTTCGTTTATTTAGGCATTGGAGCAACTTTCATGTAAATATAACTATACTGTGATGTAGAAGATTGGCCTCCAAATAGTCTTCTATCAGAAAGTTTCTGCAATTCATTTAAACAGAAGCCATTGCATCTCTAGGACAAGTAGACTGAGGTTTAGCACATTTCATTTGGGAAATTCTCAACCCCGAAGCATGATTTTTTTTTTTTTTCCAATTTTCAGATTTTTGGAGCAGTTTTCTTTACAACGCCTGTCTATTTACCTTATTTTCCATTTTATTTTTGCATTCTTAAAACTGATGTCAATTGCTTCATCGTCCAAGTGATACATCATTTGTTCTAAAGGATTAGTAGTTATCATTGCGCAATGCTGCAGAAATAATATTGGGAGATGAATGATGGGTCAAAGATTATTCTTTCACCAACCCTCAAGTCTACCTCCAGGTTGGGAAAAAATATATATTCCACGTTACTATAGAAAGACAAAATCAAACGTTAGATAGCCTAAGACATTAAAATGCATTTCTGGTCTTTTGATTTTTAGTGTACCGAATAAGATTACCAGATAAGACCAGGAAGAAAAATTCTAAAAGAGTGACGAAAGTGTATTGACATGTTCATATGAATTTTCATGCAAAAGAAAAATGGTCGGAGAAAATTTGAACATGTCGTCTTACTCGAAGATTTTTCCATTGTGAAATTACTTATTATTGATAATTGGTCAAAATTAATCAAAATAATGTACGGTCTTTTTATCCTAGTAAATCTATTGCAAAGTAATAAGAGGTAAAATGAGTTGAACTCAACTAGTATTGTTCGATTTGTATCAGTCCAACAATTGAAACTCATAGTTGTTTCATTAGCTCCTCTGTTTTTTGGCCCAAATCTATGGTTTAGACTTCTAAATTAGTGTTTTTTTTATCATTCTAGAAAAGAATTAGAAAATCAATAACAAATCATAAAAAACTCTAATTTCAATGTCTTAAATTCTTCTAAACTATGGGTGACACGTGTTTTTATTTTTATTTCTTACATTAATTTTTTTTTGGTTTTGATAAATTTTGTAGAATTAGGGGGTTCTTCAATTTTGGGAACGTCCCTACATACACTCTGTGTATGTATTACAAACATTCATTTAATAATATCATATCACAAAATTTTCTCTTACCTTTATGTAGATTAAGGGTATTGTGTGTATATTTGAAACATAAAAAACCTTGATTTGTTCGTACCCGCGGTAGGATCGATTATATTACATTCGGTCTAGTAAAGCCACCCGACCTCTAACACTTGTTAGCGTACAAGAGATCAAATGTGACGCCTCAAAAAGCGGGGATCCTTTGTTAACAATTTAATCACTCATCAATCCGTAGAATACCCATGGATACTGTATAACTCGATATCATATCATTATGCCTCATTTATCGGTATCTATAATTTAACAAAATTCGGGGTAGAGTCTCCTTTGTATGAAAAACTCTACCCAAAACACAACTTGTGCAATCATACAATCGCATGACCCATCCGTGGTCCAATATACAATATTGACCACACCGGATCCATTTATCCATACTTAATTACATAGTATCAGATACTACCATAATCATTATTGATGATGCACAAAATCGACTTTGCGCACCACTAGTCAAGTAATTTAGAAATTAATGCAGTAATTAAAGTAGAGAGAGAGAGAATTTATAGTGGTTCGGCCAATGTGGCCTACGTCCACTTTGGAATGGCAAGGGGTTGCCGGTATTTTATTGATTCCGGTGGGTAATGAGAACGGAGAGTTACAGAATGGAGAGGAGGAGGAGGAGTTTTAGGCTCTGTAGAGTGTCTTGCCCCCCAAGTATTGGTGGGGCTTACATTTTATACTTAGCTTCCAACAGACTGGAGCTACTAAGTGGCAACTACTCAGCTACACTAGTGGGATTGGCAGATTCTTCTCAACGGGTATGACTGTTGAGGAGATCTCCAAAAGACCGGGTCTCCCTTTGACTGCTTCCAATGTGAGTGAGGGGTCTTGAGTGCTCTCTGGAGTCTTGTAGCTGAGCTGATGGAAAGCTTGACTGGGCTTGGATCTCATTGGGCCTGCGGGGCCTTCATAGATTTGAACCTTTAATTGCAGCTGGGCTTCGGTATGATTTTGGGCC
The DNA here is from genome assembly GCA_023539305.1 of Ilex asprella. Taxonomy (NCBI): domain Eukaryota; kingdom Viridiplantae; phylum Streptophyta; class Magnoliopsida; order Aquifoliales; family Aquifoliaceae; genus Ilex; species Ilex asprella. The sequence goes on along the minus strand of CM042200.1, from coordinate 18,801,331 downwards.
TTTTGGGCTTGACCCATCAATTATCACTATGTATATTCATTCATAAAATAATAAATGTTTCAAAAGAGTATCATATACATGTTTTTTTAATATAAAAAAAAATTGTTTACAAAAATTATACATGGTCAAAAGTAACTATATACAAGGGACTGCAAAATTAAAATAAGAGCCACAAATCTGTGATGTCGTCAAGGCGAGCCCATGGCCTCGCCTTCGATGGACACCTAGGTGATACCTAAAAAATGTTCTCATAAAGGATGAGTCAATGCTCAATAGGGTAACTCCTATAGAGAATACCTCTCAACTCAAATGCATCTGAAATGTCACATGCAACAATCATTTCATGCATTCATTCAAATATGTTTATTATGAACAAATGTCATAAATCATGTTATGTCATTAGATGAGACTCATGCAAGAAATACCAACACAAAGTCCCATCCCAAGCTCTCACAATACATGCAATGTCATACGTATGTATCCGGACATTCTAAGCTCCCGTTCACTACAACAAAAATCATTTTTTGCGACGAATTTTTCGACGCTAAATTAAAAAAAAAAAGCATCACCAATTATTTTTTGTGACGTTTTTTTCGCCGCGTGTTTGTCGCAATAGCCTCGTCACAAAAAGTATTTTACGGCGCACATTTATTTTTCATCGCAAACAAAAATTGTAACCAAAAAAAGCATCGTGAAAATTTAAAAAAACGTAGCTAAAATCTATTCCACCAGCGTAACAAAATAAAAAATAAGAATTTAATTAATTTTTCATGACGTAAAAAAATCGTTGCAAATAATTTTTTACATAAATAAAAATTTAATTAATTTTTTGAGTCTGAAAAAAATCGTGGATAATTTTTTCATAAATAAAAATGTAAAAAATAATAATTTAATTAATTTTTTCTAACGTAAAAAAATTGTCGCAAATAATTTTTTACATAAATAAAAAAATAAATAATAATTTAATTAATTTTTCGCGAAGTAAAAAAAGTCATAAATAATTTTTACATAAATAAAAAATGTAAAAAATAATTGAATAAATACATTTGCAACGTATAAAAATCGTCGCAAAAAATATTGTTCCTACGATTTTTCGTTACGATTTTAATTTTGTCGCAAAAAAAATTATTTTTTTTATAAAAATAATTCATAAAAAATTATATTCCAATAAAATATTTCACATGTACATCAATAATACCTATGTTCAATAAAAAACTAACACAATTAATACATTTCACATCTTTTAAAAAAAATAAAATTTTATTTCTAAAAAGAATGAATTACAAGAATCAAAAAACAAGAAGTTCTAAAAATTGTAAAAATGACTTTAATCATTCAAGGGGATTTAAACCATCTCTAATTACATTTAATGTCTCTTAAATTTAAACAGCTCCAGCAGTCCAGCTTCATGCCTTAAAATACCATCTTCAAGCTCAACAGATCAGTACCAGCCCAAACTGAAGTCAGATTAGAACAATCAGGCCACAGTCCAGGTGCATGATCCATTCTGCTCTTGGCACTTTACAGTAGACAGTACTCTCTGAATATCATTCCATCTCAACATATATACAACAGTGAACAGTCCAGCTTCACCTACTACTCATCAGCATTGCATAGATTGCAATAGTACAAACTACTAAACATGCACTCCTCATTACAACCAAAACTGGACTTCAAAATTCAGCTCCTAAAATCTAAGCCTCAAGTAAGCTCCATGCAACTACTTCATATCCAACCACCTCCTCCTTACATAAAAAAACGTCGCAAATAGTATATTTCTTGCGATGATTTTAAAAATGTCGTAAATAAGTTTTTTATTTTATTTTATTTTATTTTATTATTATTTAATTTGTGAAAAAAAATTGTCGTAAAAAAATTCATTTCCTGCAATCACTTGCACCAAAAAAAGGGAGGGACTCAATTGTTTGCGACAAACATAAAAACATTGCAGATCGTATAATTTTTTGTGACGATTGTAAAAGAGTCGCAAAAAAATGATTTTGTTGTAGTGTTTTTTGCGACGAACATAAAAAACGTCGCGAAAAAAATTGACATAATAATTATTTGCGACAAAATTATAAAAACGTCGCTAAAGCACGTTGTGAATTAATATTTTTATGTTATTTTATTTTAATATCTAAAATTTATATTCTACGACGAAAAAAAACGTTGCGAATTAAATATTTTGACTTTATTTTAATTATAATTTTAGATCATTTTTTTGCGACGACTTTAAATTATTTGCAACAAAATTTTTTATCATAAAAAATTATCGAATCCTTCCATTCTCTCACGCCAAAAAAAATTGGAGGGAATCACCTTTTTGCAATGAAATTAAAAAAACGACCCGAAAAAATTTGTCAAAAAAGAAATTTGTGACAAAATTAGAAAATTGTCGCGGATAATACACTTTTTGAGACAAACTAAAATTCGTCAAAAAAAACTTATTTTTTGTTGTAGTGGTCATAAGTGTTATGTGCATTCAATGGCTAATTCATTCATATTCTTGTGTCTTTGTGGGGAGATAATTTATAGTATTGCATGGGACACCACACCATCAACGAATTTTCAGGACATCCCACCTGCAGCTTCGTTTCTGCAGTTATACTTTTCTGGAATTACACCGCTAGAAAGTGTATAAACCAAGTAAACGGGTCTTGCACCCAATGGAGAATCAAACATTTCTTGTTATCCCTGACACGTTTATCAATTTAATTTTCCGTGTGACTCAGCTGAATCTTGGTGCGACTTTTTCGAGCTCACGATCAACCATTTATGTGGTGATTAATTTGATACTATGCACACACTACCACCCATGTCAATGCCCATGAATGTAGTGCAACCCATGCATAATGCAATACAATGTACAATTGCCTTTGATACTATTTACTAGGGGAGTTCACCTTACCATATGGGTAGGAAATGTAGTCTTACGTCTTCTTACCCGATACTTTGCGAAATAATTTTTTCTTGGCCTACCCTACCCGATCAGGTGCTGTATTCCTACCCCGACTTCTTACCCTATTAATCGGGTAGAAAATTGGGTAAACACTTTTATAGCTATTAATTTTTTGATCATTTTAACAATTCAATTAAATAACATGTACTAATTTAACAACATAATAAATCAATAATAGTAAAATATAAAACAACTATAACAACAATTATAATAAAACACAAGAAAACATGAACATCAATCCATCATAATTATTATACAAATACAATAACAATTATTTTAAGTTTAAACCATATAGAACACATTGAAATCATAACTACTCAAATAGATCACCAGTTCACCACAAATCATGTAATCTATACAAAAAAAAAAGTCAATGTTTTAGTAACTCAAGCATCAACAACAATAATAATGTTATAATATAAATTATACCACACAAATTCTCTTATAATTACTAAAAAAATATAAAAAAATTAAATATATTTTTTGTGAGTAGGGTAGGGTAGGAATGAGGAAATTGATGGGCATTTCACATTCTTACCCGATTTTTGCGACTAGCTGTTCAGTAGGGTGGGATAGGGTCAGGTAGGGTAGAAAATTGCGGTAAATCAAAAATTTGAACACCCTTACCATTTATAATATCCATTACATAGTGAATGCAATATAATGACATTTTCAACACAATCTCAAGCATATTATGTAAGATAATCAACTCAACTAATATACTTGTATTCACCTAGGCATTTAAAAAATAACTAGAGGGCACAATCAATTTACTTCTAACATGGCAACATATTTATTAATTCTATAAACATAAGCACAAGTCTACCACAATAATCATATGCTAAATAATTATTTAACATACATATTATTTCATAATCATATAGCAAGCTAATAATTTTATTAAACTTGATATGTCATTAAAACATCAAGTCATGCTAATGTACAATTAACATACTTTAAACCACTAACACTAACTTGCACGAAGTTAATCATAACAGGATTTTACTAATTACAAGGTTAATTATAAATCTTATATTTGACCCACTAGTTACACTAGTCAAGACCTAACATGTAATATACATCCTTAGCTTATCCATTTCATATGTCATATTTTAGGTTGAAATTACATCTAAATAGGAAAAACCCTACCTCTCGTAGCGTTAGTCCACGTAGTAGACTCCAAGAAAAGTCCGAATTTAGCTTTCCAAGTCTTAGGCCTAGATTATCGTTTTTGATATTTGTTTTGGAGAAAAATACGATCTTTGTTATAGTTGCGTAGCTCTCATTGAGTAGAGCAATTTTAATTCTTGGTCCAAAACGATTAAACGATTCAATCTTCGTAGATCTGAGAAAGAAGAAAGGAGAAAAATAAAATAAAACTCATTTTTCTCTCCCTCACTCTCTCGAAAGCACACTGGAGAAGACAAAACAAAGTGGAAGACTTTCCACTTTATATATTTTAAAATGTGTGGCCTACATCTCGCCACACGTATTCTTTTTAACATGTCTAATTTTTATTCCGAATCAATTAAATTTCTCATGTTAAGTTTAGTATATTTTTATTGAACTAACTTTAAATTATTTTACGGGTCCCGCTAATAAAATCTTATCGCAATTATTTTAGTTGTGCAACACCCGATCGCTTTGTAACGCATGAAAAATCCAACTGTCTTAGAATTCTAAATTTACTGGTAGCAAGATTTCGCAAGATGAACCCAACGGTGAGGTTCGTTTCATCATATGAATTTTATTAAAATTTATATTTTTGACCCATACTTTAACAATTAATTACTCTTTTATCCCTTTTATTAGGATTTTAATAATAAATTTTTTTCTGGAATTTTACATTCTCCCCCTTTAAGGAAATTTCGTCCCTAAAATTAACCCCACGTGCACATATAACAACATGCACATGCAAAAATTCATTCAATATTCTATGACTATAAGAGATGCAGTTCCATCCTCGAATAGAAATAGATAGGTAGTTCGGATAGTGTCCTTACGCTCCCATATAGCCTCTTTCACCCCACGGTGCTGCCACAACTCTTTCACCAGCCTCATTGTCTTACCACGCAAAACTTGCTTTTAGTTGTCCATGATACACACCATCCCTTCTCGAATGTCCCATCCGCATCAACCATCAGCTCACCATAATCCACTATGTGTGTAGGATCTAAAGTGTACTTTCGGAGCATGGAGATATGGAACACGTGTGAACACCAGATAGATTTGACGGTAATGCCAACCGGTAAGCGACTGTACCAACCCTCTCGAGTACATTGAAGGACCCAATATACCTTGGCGATAGCTTTTCCGCTTCTCAAACCTGACCATTCCTCTCTTAGGCATCACATTCAAGAAGACATGATCTTCGACCTTGAACTCTAAAGGTTGCCACCATTTGTCAGCGTAGCTCTTCTACTGTCTTGGAGCCGTGAGAAGACATTTTCGTATCAAGTCCACCTTCTCTGAAGTGTCTCTAGTCAAATCTGGACCCGTAGAAGGTTTTTCTCCAATCTCTGTCTAACAAATCAGAAAATGACACGACCTCCCATAAAGTGCCTCATAGGGTGTTATCTGTATAATCGACTGATAACTATTATTATAGACGAACTCCACTAAGGGTAAATGCTCCTCCCAGCCACCCTTAAGATCAAGGATGCATGCTCCTAGCATGTCCTCTAAAGTCTGGATAGTCCTCTTTGATTTACCATTCGTCTGGGGATGAAAAACGGTATTTATCATCAATTGCGTCATCAGGACCCGCTGGAGTCTCTCCCAAAAATGGGTTGTGAACTTAGAGTCCCAATCTAATACTATAGATACGGGAACCCTATGTAAACGAACTATCTCTCATATGTACAGCTTACATAATCTATCTCTTGTGAAGGTCATCTGCCCTGCCAAAAAGTATGCCGACTTTGTAAGTCGGTCCATTATCACCCACACCGCGTCATGCCCAGCGATGTCCGTGGCAAGTGGGTCACAAAATCCATCGTGACGTGCTCCCACTTCCACTCAATCACCTCTAAAGGTTGAAATAACCTTGCTAGTCTTTGGTGTTCAACCTTGACCTGTTGGCACGTGAGACATCGACTAATAAAATTTTTAACATGCCTCTTCATCCCACTCCAATAGTACTGGAGATGAAGATCATGATACATCTTCGTGCCATCTAGATGCATAGCAAAACGGGAGCAGTGAAACTCCCTTAGAATCTTCTCTTTCAGATATGCAGACTTGGGAATGACAACCCTTCCCTTGAACCGAAGACTACTATCCACGTGAATGGCCTAGTGCTCATTACTTGTACTTGACTGTACCCGGTCCCTGATGGATAATATTTCAGTATCCTGTCTCTGGGACTCAATCACTCTACTTAGTAGGGAAGGCATAGCCACTAGACTCCCCAAAGTGCCCTAAGTCTGACCTTTGTAGTGTATCTCGAACTGTCCTATAGTCTGGAGTATTAGCCACTCTCAAGAAGCTATACTAGCCAAGACTCCCCGTGACTTCCGGCACATTGCATCAGCCACCACTTTTTTCTTACTGGAATGGTAATGCAAAGCGAAGTCATAATCTTCTAAGTATTTCATCCACCTGCGCTGCCTCATATTGAGGTCCCGTTGCATGAAGATGTATTTCAGACTTTTATGGTCCAAAAATACCTCAAACTGCTCTCCATACAGATAGTGGCACCATGCCTTTAAGGCAATAACAATAGCCGCCAACTCCATGTTATGTATGGGATAGTTCTGCTCGTGTTTCTTCAACTACCAAGAACTGTAATACCCCGTTCTATTTTGGCAAGGAACTAGTTAAGGAATATTATCTTGAAAGGAATAAGAAAAATTTTAAAGAAAAATTTAGAATAGTCTAGAAGAATAAAGAATATTGGAGAAGTTTCTAAAAAAATCTAGAATAGTGTAGAAGAATTTAGAATGTTAGAGAAGTTTTTAGAAAATTCTAGAAGATTCTAGAGAGTTCAAGAATAACCTAGAATAGTCTAAAACAATCTAGAATGTTGAAGAAATTTCTAGAAAGAATTCGAAAAGTTCTAGAACAATCTAGAGAAGTCTAGAATATTTTACAAGGTTCTAGAAAATACTAAAAAAATTTAGAGAGATTTAGAATGTCCTGAAAAGTTTCAGAAGGACTTAGAAGGTTGGAGAAGACTTTAGAATATTATAGAAGAATCTAAATACTTGTGGAATTGCAATGTGTAAGATGAGCTTGAAACCTAGAAAGATCTAGGAGATGAGAGAGGTAGAATATTCTAGGGAATGTTCCCTAACAATGTCACATGTCAATATTCTAGAATAATCTTAGGATGCCTATAAATAGGGCATTTGGGATTGGATTAAGATAGAAAAGGCACAAGTGATCTTCTACTTTCAAGAAAGAATAGAGAGTAAGGAGAGAAAAGAAGGAAGGAAGAGCACCTCATCGAAGGAGAAAGAAAATTGTGAGAAAAGAGGAAAGACATCGATAGCATCTCACTCTACTTTGGGTAACAAGGAATACTCAAGAAGCATATCATTTGGACTTGAGGTGAGTGGTTTGACATGCCACATATTTTCAAAAAAAATTCCTATCCCTAAACATTTTAAAAATAATACATCATACTTTTTCATTACTACTTTTACAAAATATTTTACTAAGTGTCTAAATTCTTATGGCATACGATTCTCCTTTCTTTGATGGATTCTTTTGTAAAGTATTACTTATTTATATGGTGAGACTTAGTAATGGTGAATGGGACCAAGATTAAAAGTCTAGGGAACAGAACTGGGAAAGGCTGTGGTAACTTTGGCCACTAAGGAACAGACCCAAGTGAGGCTGAGGTGATCCTAGTGCTCAACAGTTGAAGGAATAGTGGCTAGTACATCTTGGTGACCTTCACCGGATCGTCTTAGGGAACAGACCAGGGAGAGGTTGAGGTGACCCTAAGTACGATGTTGGATCCAACCTTGAGATCTTTTAGCATTTGATATGGTTCCCATCGATTATTGGATAACGTATAGTTTCCACCATTATGATATGATTTATCGTTGTGGTATGATTTCTGGTTGAAACTCGATTGTGTTATTCTTGAGAAATTGGTTATCTTGGTGAAGTTATTTTTTTAAATCTTTGATTTACATGTCGTATGCCAAAAATATTTTTAAGCCACTTTGAATATGCATGCATTTCCATTCACTGGGCTTTTTAGCTCATGTTTTCAAAATAAAATTTTTCAGGTAAATGATTGGGTGTCAATAGCAAACGCAGGGAGTTGATTGGGGACTAATAGTGTTGTGACCTCCATAACATATATCATATAGTCATCTTTACTTGTTTGGATAATTGGGACAAACAGGTTTAGGTATGTTGACTTTGACATATTGACATGAGATCAATTTAGTGTTAATGTTATTTTTTACTCCTATATTATTAGTTTATTGTTAGGCTTACATGTTCCATAGTTATAAATCTATGATTCACGGCCGGTCATGCCCTAAGAGTTGGGGTGTGACAATAGTGGTATCAGAGCCTAGGTTGCGATACACATATGAGCCTTTATAGCCGTGTCATTTTTATAGAGGAGGTTAAGGTTCCTAGGATCCTTTTGGTCATATAAGTTGGAAAAAGTATACTTGATGGTGTGGAGTGAAGTTTTTACGAGATAATATGTTTAATGGAGTGTTAAGGACGATCATTGCTCCTGGCATCCAATAGAGTCTTTTCTCCTAAGTAACGATGCAACAAAGTGCACTAGTTCTTTATGATGATGTTTTAGAGAATAAGATTTTGGGATGATTCTTGAGTTTCAAACTTTGATCTTTTAGGCTAGAGTACAAGCTTATATTATAAGGGAGCCACCTTCTAGTATAATGATTCACTAAAATTAAAATTGGTAGATTGTTTAAAGGAGCAATTGGTGATGGTTGACCATGCTTACTTTTATGAACCTTAGATGATACATATGGTGATTTTAAAGTCAAGATAGCATTATGGTTTTAATAGAGTATGTTGTTGGACGAAACAAGAAATGGGGTGATCTTATGTGGGTAGATTTTTTTGAAGTAAACAAATTGGGAGTTACTAGTTCATTTTAATGGTTATACTTATATTTGGGAAAAATTGATTTTGTGGTTGGGTATCTATTATGCAATCTATTTTGTTTGGAAGAGTCAGATATTTTCACGTAAAAGTATTTATTAATCTCATTTGGTGTCTTGGCGTAAGTACTTCACCGTGAAGGGCTAACTAGATCACAATTTTTATAGAACACCAAAAATTCAAAGTTTATTGTCATGGCCAGTGGAATGGAATAATGACTTGTAGAGTTGTAAAAGTTGGTAATCCAAAAGGTAGAGAATAGTTGCATATGATATGGTCAATGGTAATTATCCAAAGGACAGAGGTTAGTACATAGATGAAGTAGTGAAAGGTGATAGATGCAGAGGTAAAGGGAGATGGTCTAAATTATTGAGGACAATGATTGATAAAGTGATGATAATCCAAACGGTGGGACAAAGATTGATAAAGTGATGATAATCCAAAAGGTGGAAGATAGTGATAGATGATATAACTGATGGTGATACTCGACTTTTAAAAATTTTATTGGATTTATTGGAGTTTTTCTTATGGTTAAGGAAGTGACTCAACTATTGAAGATAATACTTTTAATGACTATCCTTAGGTTTGATTGAAGTCATTTGTGGCGGTGCAACATCTTGATATAATTGGCAAATATTTTCAATATCTAGATTGTTATCATGAAGGATGTGGTGCTAGACATAAATTTGGGAATGGATCAAATAAGTCATTTGGATGATATTGACTAATGTGTATTAAATTAGTAAAATTGATCAAAAGTTTGTAATCCCTTGCATTTGTAAATTGACCTATTGATATGAGGTCAAGGGGATAGTTTTAGTCAATTGTTGAAATTCAATTGTTAGAACTTTGGGTACTTAGACTAAGTATGGAATTAACAATGGATTTTTTACCATTAGAGTAATTCTTTATTTGGTTAATGATTTTGGTTGATTCTGACTCATTACAAATGAGTGAGTTCTTTTATGGTGAGCTTGGAATGCATAAGAGATAACTTTGCGGAGTTGTTCTTGATTCTTGACGAAGAATGATAGCAAGGTGAAAAATAGAATTTTCTTTTGGATAACATTTACTATCAAGATGAGTGTGAAGAGAAAAATCATATTTGATTGATATAAAGAAGAATCAAGCCTAGAGGTATCCAAATTAGTGTTATTCATGGAGACTTGTCGGTATAACTTAAGGATGTGATGTTTGACTTGGTTGAGGAGTTTTGCTAATTCTTTTCATTTATAGATTTGTGTGGAAAATTTCGTAAGGTCGGGTTTATACTCTAAGAAGATAACTTTTTAGATTTGCTTTTGATTCTTGAAGACGAGTGGTAGCAAGATGTCACAAGGAGTTTCACTTCAGGAAGACTTATTAAGATTGAACTATCTTATAGTTAGACATTTATAGAAAATTTGAAAGTTATGAAGTAAAAAGGTAACAATATGGATTATTTTCATAGGATTGGTAGATGAATTTGAGTTTGTGATAAAAAAAGTCTGATTTGTTCAAGAGTTTTTGTTGTATCAATCATCAGTGAAGTCATAGACTTGATTAATATCAAGTTGGAACAGTATAGTTTTTTATCAGGTGCTAGTAAAAAAAAGTCATACTTATGAATAAAATATGAAACTTGGAATTTTCTGAAGTTATTGTTGGAGTACCGAGAAATTAAAAATTTTAAGATACATCGTTCTATCTTAAATTGATGGTTTGTGAGTACATTGAAAAAGTGATATTTAAGAGTAAAAGAGCGATTTAGTGGCTGATCACTGATTATCGAATGGTTAGAGAATTTTGAGACTACTGAAATTTTATTTCAAAGAGATTCATAGTAATTGGAGGAAAATATTACGTTGACTCTTACTAGTATAAAATAAATATCATTTTCTTTTGAAAATATTTGAGTGATTGTGATAGGTGTTAAATTATCAGATTATAGAAGAACTTCTTAATTGATTGAGTCATAAGGTTTGAATAGACAAGCAATGGAGCAAACTTCAGAGTCTATATTATAATTGGTTATCTTTAGAGATTAATGTATTGATTTGACCTAATGATTCGATTAATGTAATCAATATTTGGATCCTCTAAGATGACTATGATAACTTAGGATGGTATTGGTGATTTTGGTTATTTCTTTCTGAATTCTTAGCTCTGTAAAAAGGAACAAGTCTTGTGATAATGTCAAATGTTAGGGTGGAGGTCTTGAGTCTCTAGAGTTGATCTTTTAAACCCGCTTCAACTAATGATGATTAATCAATCAATCTTGGGGAAACAGATATTAAATTAGCTCACATAGCTACAACTGCATAAATATTAATATTTTGAAAGCGTGCACATCAAAAGTTGCAAAGATTGACTACTTAATTTCAGTAAGAGGATAAAAGATATTATGAATTTTGAAGAGAGATTTTGGATATGACTGATCATTATGGAAGTTGCCTGGGAGAGAGAGATGGGTCAAGTTTTATAAATAAATGAGTTGGTAAAGGAAGAGAACAACTTTAATGGGAGACAATCAAAGAAATAGATATACGAGATGGTAGATGCTGGTGGTTTTAGGTTCACAACTTGTAATAGTTAATTATCAATTTATTCTTCTTTATCAGATAAGTTTGCTTTTCTGAGGTGCACAAGAATTATTCGGTTACTCATGGATGAGTTTAATGTGCGAAGCTTAGGGTAGACAATAAAATGATAGATAGGAAGCCATGAGTTATTCTATGATATGGCGAGGTGCTTCATCTTAATGATATATTCTAAAGGTAATAGGTGGGGACTAGAAACACTATCATGAGAGTTTGGAAAAGAGAGAAAATTAAAATGATTAAGAACAAATTGTGAATCTTGGTTCTAGACATCCTTGACATGTAATGTTACTTCCAAAAGGTGTTATCATTAACGTGTGGTCAAATCCATTCTACTTTGGATTCTTAGAGGTTGCCTTGGGTTTTATGGAGTAACCGTTTAACCTCGAAACCTACCCATGTCTTAATTCTTTAATGTGTGAATTCTGAAATAGACACTATTTTTAATCAAGTTTTAGTTCTATAATGTCAATCTAAAGAGCTTGATGGAGTGAAGACTTAGATAGCTTATCGAAATCAACGATGAAACTTGACAAGATTACAGAATTGGATGGTTTTGCTTTGAGTTTTGGTCGGTAATTTATGGAAAGAGAAGTGATAATAATTTGGTTATTGGGATTTTACAATGCTTTGAGAGGTTATTCAATTTAAAGAAAGGTCAAGTCTAGTAACATTAGACACGTCAAAGTCCCAAATAGATTTGGTGTGGCAGTCTATTGAGAGGCTCTATCACCTGGATTTGCTGCGGGTGTAATATATTCCATGTGTCTATGTTAAGTAAGAATATTTATAGTTCATTGCACGTGATTTAAAATGAGTCATTCTATATTCATAGTGGCTTGACCTAAGAGCAGCAACAATATAGGCTCTAGACAAAAGGACAAATCAATTGGTTAACAGGCTACAAAGAATCAAGCAATTGAGGCCATTTCCTAAGGGGCAAATGCATCAGGAATATCACACTTATTCGGTTGGGATAATTAGCATAATTTCGAATACGAAATTATTTTAAGGGGGGAAGATTGTCATACCCCGTTCCATTTTGGTAAGGAATTAGTTAAGGAATATTATTTTGAAAATAATAAGAAAAAATTTAAAGAAGAATTTAGAATAGTATAGAAGAATAAAGAATATTGGAGAATTTCTAGAAAAATCTAGAATAGTCTAGAAGAATTTAGAATGTTGGAGAAGTTTCTAGAAAGTTCTAGAAGATTCTAGAGAGCTCAAGAATAACTTAGAATAGTCTAGAACAATCTAGAATGTTGAAGAAATTTCTAGAAAGAATCCGAAAAGTTCTAGAACAATTTAGAGAAGTCTAGAATATTTTCCAAGGTTCTAGGAAATACTAGAAGGTTCTAGAGAGATTTAGAATGTCCCGGAAAGTTTCAGAAGGACTTAGAAGGTTGGAGAAGACTTTAGAATATTATAGATGAATCTAGATACTTGTGAAATTGTCATGTGCAAAATGAGCTTGAAACCTAGAAAGATTTAGGAGAGATGATAGAATATTCTAGGGAATGTCCCCTAACAATGTCACATGTCAATATTCTAGAATAATCTTAGGATGTCTATAAATAAGTCATTTGGGATTGGATTAGGATAGAAGGGGCACAAGTAGTCTTCGACTTTCAAGAAAGAATAGAGAGTAAATGTGAGAAAAGAAGGAAAAAAGAGCACCACATCAAAGGAGAAAGGAAATTGAGAGAAAAGAGGAAAGACATCAATAGCATCTCACTCTACTTCAGGTAACAAGGAAAACTTAAGAAACATATCATTTGGACTTGAGGTGAGTGGTTTGGCATGCTACGAATTTTCAAAAATTCCTCGTATCCCTAAAAATTTAAAAAACAATACATCATGCTTATTCATTACTACCTTTACAAAATGTTTTATTAAGTGTCTAAATTCTTGTAGCATACGATTCTCCTTACTTTGATAAATTCTTTTGTGAAGTATTACTTGTTGATATGGTGAGACTTAGGAATGGTGAATGTGACCAAAATTAAAAGTTCAGGGAACAGACCTGGGAGAGGTTGTGGTGACTTTGACCACTAGGGAACAGACTTGGGTGAGGCTGAAGTGACCGTAGTGCTCAACGGTTGAAGGAACAATGACTGATGTGTCCTAGTGACCTTTACTGGATCGTCTTAGGGAACAGACTCGGGAGATGCTGAGGTAACCCTAAGTACGATGTTGAATCCAACCTTGAGATATTTTGGTATTTGATATTGGTTCTCATCGATTATTGGATATCGTACAGTCTCCACCATTATGATATGATTCATCGTTGTGATATGATTTCTGGTTGAAACTCGACTGTGTTATTCTTGAGAAATTGGTTATCTTGGTGAAGTTATTTTATAAAATCTTTGATTTACATGTCGTATGCCAAAATTTTTTTTCAGCCACTTTGAATATGCATTCCTTTCCATTCACTGAGCTTTTCAGCTCATGCTTTCAAAATAAAAATTTTCAGGTAAATGATTGGAGTGTCAATAGCGGACTCAGAGAATTGATTAGGGACTAATAGTGTTGTGACCTCCGTAGCATATACCATATAGTCATCTTTACTTGTTTGAATAATTGGAGTAAACAAGTTTAGGTATGTTGACTTTGACATATTGACATGAGATCAATTTAGTGTTAATATTGTTTTTCACTTCTATATTATTAGTTTATTGTTAGGCTTACGTGTTCTATAGGTTATAAATCTATGGTTCATGGCCGATCATACCCTTATAGTTAGGGTGTGACAATAGAGAACCATACGCTACCACCCTTCCAGATTACATCAAAACATACCCAAGTCCGTCCTTGAAGGCATCACAATAAACTATGTACCTCTATCCCCTCTCCGAAACTATCAAAATCGGAGCTAAAGTAAGTCTCTTCTTCAGCTCTTAGAATGTCGTCTCACACGAGTCACCTCACTGAAACTTGACCTCCTTTCTAGTTAATCTATTCATTGGTGCAACTAGTCGAGAGAAGTCCTCAATGAACCTCTTATAATACCTCGCCAATCCCAAGAAGCTACGTATCTCGAAGACTAATTTAGGTCTCTTCCAACTCATTATCGGCTCAACCTTCTCTGGATCAAATGACACACCCAAAGCCGACACTACGTATCCCAAGAATTTTACATCCGAGAGCCAAAATTCACACTTGCTGAATTTGGCGTACAACCGTTGGTCTTTCAATGTTTGGAGAACAACCCTCAAGTGACTCTTATGCTCCTTCTCAGACTTGGAGTAGATCAGTATGTCTTCTATAAAGACCACAACAAACTGGTCTAGGTAGGGCTTGACCACCCTATGCATAAGATCCATGAATATTGCCGAAAAATTCGTCAATCCAAATGATATCACAGTAAAATTGAAATGCCCATAACACATTTGAAATGCAGTTTTCGGAATGTCGACATCCCTAATCCTCAACTGATGGTTCCTTATGAGCAGATCTATCATGGAGTAGACATGTGCCCCTCTTAGCTGGTCAAATAAGTCATCAATATGTGGTAAAGGGTACCTATTCTTGATAGTAACCCTGTTCTACTGCCGGTAGTCAATGTAGAGTCTAAGTGTCCTGTCCTTCTTCTTGGCAAATAGCATCGGAGCACCCCCAAGGTGAAGTACTTGGCCTAATAAAGCCTCTATCCAATAGCTCTTGTAACTGGACTTTAAACTCCTGCAACTCCGCTGGTACCATCCTATACGATGTCATAAAAATAGGGGATGCACTGGATTGTAACTCTATGGTGAAGTCTACATCCCGATGCGGTAACAACTCCAGTAACTCATCTAGGAAGATATCTGCATAGTCCCACATGACTTGAAGCAGACCTAACTCGTGTCTTGCCTCATCCTCCAATGTAAGGGTAGCAAGCCAATCTATTAATTGACTGTGCCATCGAGAGTCATATAAGACACGAGGTAAATCATCATGTTTTTCTCCTGAAACTTAAACCAAACATCCTCTGGTGTACAAACAGTGATCCTCTTTCGATCACAATAAATGACCACATGGTGTGCCGTCAACTAATTCATCCCAATGATGACATCAAAATCTGACATGTCCATGACCCTAAGGTCCACAGTGAGTAGAATCCCCGAGATATCTAACTCACAACCTTGACATATCTGATCCACACTCATCCTAACTCCTAAGGGATAACTCATATACAATGGCTTTTCAAATAGCAATAGAACACTAATTTAGTATCCCAAGATAGGGATCAAGTTAAAACATTGAGATTTCTCGCATTGCCTCACTAGTGAAGCGTGTGTCTCCTACTAGTAGATATCTGCATCATGAACCATCCCGTTCCTTTGTCATCCGACTCTCAAAGTTATGTTTTCTAACTCTAGTGTCCCTTTTTCATATACATTTAACCATGCATATAATTTCATAACACATAGAATATAACATTTAATACATTTAACATGCAATGCACAATGGATGCAATGACCTAGACCCATGCTTTGCAAGCTCTAAGTAAATTGAGAACTTAGGCTCTGATACAAAGCTGTGATATCCTAAAAATCGGAGGTCCTTTGTCAACCCGTTGATCACCCATTAACCCATGAAATACTTGTGGATACTATATAACTCGATTCACATCATTATGTCCCATTTATCGAGATCCATAATTTAACAAAATTCGGACAGTGTCTTTTTTGCATGGGAAACTCTACCCAAAACACAACCTGTGCAATTATACAATCATATGACCCATTTGAGGTCCAATATACAACATTAACCATACCGGGTCTATTTATTCATACTTAATTGCTTAGTATCGAATACTACCATAATCATCATCACTGTGTGCATTCATTCATAAAAGAATGAATGTCTCAAAAGAGTCTCATATACATATCTTTTTAATATAAAAGATTTTTTTTTGTTTACAAAAGTTATACAAGGCCAAAAGTAAACATATACAAGAGATTGCAAAGTCAAAATAAGAGCCACAGACTGGTTTTGTCGTCAAGGCAGACCTATGGCCTCGCCTTCAGTGGATGCCTAGACGATACCTGAACAATGTTTTCATAAAGGGTGAGTCAACGCTCAATAGAGTAACTCCTATAGAGAATATCTCTCAACCCAAATGCATATGAAATGTCACATGTAACAATCATTTCATTCATTCATTTAAATATGTTTATTATGAATAAATGTCATAAATCATGTCGTACCATGAGATAAGACTCACTCAAACAATACTAACACCGTGCCCCATCCCGAGCTCCCACAACACATGCAATGCTATGCATATGTTTCCAGGCATTCCAAGCCCCGTCATTCGTGTTATGTACACTCAATGACTAATTAATTCATTTTCTTGTGTTTTTATGGGAAAATATTTTATGGTATTAGCAGGGGTGACTCAAGACAATTTGGAGCCTACAATGATACTTCTAAATGAGGAATTCTATGTTTAGTATTAATATTTTTTATTTAAAATTAATTTCTTGCTTTTTGAGTTGCAAAAGTATTAATTAAATTTTTATATTCAAGTTTTGTTACCATATCTTTTTTTTTTTAATTTGATTTGCCTTTCAGTTCTACTTTTTTTTATTGTTAATTTTTTTTAGATATTTAATATTTGGATTGAATTATGGGTCTAATGGTTGAATGAACTTATATTTTTATAAGGCCTTTTTTATATGGGTTATACACAGAATTTAAAAATTTGGGGCCTTCTTTTGAAATGAGGCCTAAAGCCCAGACTTTTTTAAGCATGCTATTGGGCCGGCCTTGGGTATTACACCAATGGGAAACCACACCATCAATGGATTTTTAAGACATCCCACCTCTGATTTCTTTTCTGTCGTTACACTTTTTTAGAATTGTATTGCCGAAAAGTGTATAAACCAAGTAAGCGGGTCTTGCACCCGAGAGAGAATCTAGCCCTTCTTGCTATCTCCAACACGTTTATCCATTTAATTTTTCGTGCAACTCAACCGAACCTTGGTGTGATTTTTTTGAGCCCACGATCAACCACCTATGTAGTAATAGATTTGATACCATGATCACATTGTCACCCATGTCAATACCCCATGAATGTAGTGCAACTCATGCATAATGCAATACAATGTACAATTGCCTTTGATGCCATTTACATTGTCTATTACACAATAAATGCAATATAATGACATTTTCAACCCAATTACAAGCATATTACGTAAGATAATCAACTCAACTAACATACTTATATTCACCTAGGCATTTAAACAAATACCTAGAGGGCACAATCATTTTACACAAATAGCATGTTTATTATTTTCAATATGACAACATGTTTATTAATTCTATAAACATAAGCATAAGTCCACCACATAATCATATGCTAAATAATTATTTAACACATATATTATTTCATAATCAGAATAACAAGCTAATAATTTTATTAAACTTGATATGTCTTTAAAACATCAAGTCATGCTAATGTACAATTAACATACTTTAAACTACTAACATTAACTTACACCACGTTAATCATAATAGGATTTTATTAATTACAAGGTTAATTATAAATTCTATATTTGACCCACTAATCACACTAGTCAATACCTAATATGTGATATACATCTTTAACCTACTCATTTCATATGTTATATTTTATGTTGAAATTACATCTAAAAAGGGGAAACCCTACCTCTCGTAGCGTGAGCCCACGTAGTAGACTCCAAGGAAAGTCCAAATTTAACTTCCCAAGTCTTAGGCCTAAATTCTCATCATTGATATTTTTTTGGAGAAAAATACGATCTTTGGTATGGTTGTGTAACTCTCGTTGAGTAGAACAAATTTAATTCTTAGTCCAAAATGATTAAACGGTTTAATCTTCATAGGTATGAGAAAGAAGAAATGAAAAAAATAAAATAAAACTTAGTTTTCTCTCCCTCACTTTCTCGACAGCACACTGGAGAAGACAAAACAAAGTGGAAGACTTTAGTCTTCCACTTTATATATATTACAATGTATGACCTACATCGCGCCACTCGTATTTTTTTTAATAGGTCAAATTTTATTTTGAATCAATTAAATTTTTCGTGTTAAGTTTAGTATATTTTTATTGAACTAACTTTAAATTATTATTCGGATCCCGCTAATAAAATATGATCTCAATTATTTTAATCGGGCAACACCCGATCGTTTTGTAACACGTAAAAAATTTAACTGTCTCAAAATTTTAAATTTACTGATAGTTAGATTTCGTGAGACGAACTCAATAATGAGGTCCATGTCGTCATATGAATTTTATAAAAATTCATATTTTTAACCGTACTTTAATAATTAATTACTCTTTTATCCCTTTAATTATAATTTTAATAATAATTTTTTGGGGGGATTATACACGACACTAGCATGGGGCTTATAGGGGCCATGGTCGCCCCTCTTCCATGTTGATGAAGAACCTTTACACACATATCCGTAGTACTGAGCACCATTTTTGTAATGCATTGGCTCTCTAGACAATTTATACCTCTATTTTTAGTCTTTTACACATATAATGACTCCATAAAATATATTTTATTTAATGAAATGACCTCTTCATAAACGAGGTACTACTATAATAATATTACTTTTTGTTTTTTAAATTGTTACCCATATTTCAATGAAATAATCAAAGAATTCTAGATGAAAAATCTTCACAATATTAACGCAAGAGTTCTTGGTAATCGACAGTGAAAAATTAAAAAAAAATACTAATTTGTTTATTATACCTAATAAAGTAACAATAGAACCCTAGCTTGCTTAGAAAACACACATGTGGAAAAAACAAAGAGCATTGAAAGTCTAGATCGTTTGAAAAGACTTCACCGATTCTTGTTTTCGTTATTGAAGTATAAAATGAGTAATGCAAAGTAAAACGAATGAAGTTGTTTTAGTTTCGGTTAGTGTTCTATTTTTTACTTATCAATAAAGGGTGAAATTCTGACTAATTTTTAAATGTGGAGAGATTATACTATCGCCAACCCTCATGGTCCTCCGTCTTGTGGCATCAAATCGCCAAGCCACCTCATGATGATTCGATGCGTTGTCGGGCTTTTGGCCCAGCTCGTGGAATAAATGAAAAGTAATTAATTATATTAAATTTATTGATTTAATTCAATATCATTGTCAAAGCAATAATAGAGCCAATTAACTTTTACTTTTCGCTTGACAAACAACATTGTTCCTCATGCCAAGGTGGTTTCACACCGTTGTTTTAATCAAACTCATGATCAAGACCGTAAACATGCGTGGACATTCATATTACGAAGTTTGAAAAAATCCATTGAACGTCTAGGATCTTTGAACTGACTCACTTGAACGGCCAGATGGGTGAACCTGCATGATTGTCACACTGCTCCCTATCACAAAAACATGAAAACCAATGTCCACATTAACAGACATAAATAGAGAGAATTGTGAACAGTCCTCTGAAAGTTGTAGTCTGCTGAAACTTAGCCATGGTTTGCAAACTTGTAATAATGGTGGTGGTGGTGGTGTCTCTCTATGTTATTGGCTTAGCAACCTCTCAAGAAGAAGATCTTGGCTTCATCTACAACGGATTTCGATCGGCAGCGAACCTGAGTCTTGACGGCGTAGCTGAGTTCACACCAAATAGCCTCTTGAGACTCACTAACACTACCGACCAACAAAAGGGTCATGCCTTCTATCCCAATCCCATCAACTTCAAGAACTCATCAACTGGTTCAGTTTTTTCCTTCTCCACCACTTTTGTATTCGGTATTGTCTCGGATCCGCCGACTCTGGGTGGCCATGGAATTGCTTTTGTAATTCCACTAGAGGACTTCCACGATCTTTTCCAAGCGGGTATCTTGGTCTCTTTGATAAAACCACCGATGGCAATGCAGCAACCATATCTTTGCAGTCGAACTCGATACAATAAAAAATGTCGATCTTATTGACATCAATAACAACCATATTGGTATTGATATTAATGGATTAGAATCCAATGTATCAGAGCCAGCAAGATGTTATGCTAGTAGTAATGGTGGGTTTCGTGACTTGAAGCTCATTAGTCGAGACCCAATTCAAGTTTGGGTGGATTATGATGGTGATGCTAAGCAAATTCAAGTCACTTTAGCTCCAATAAACGTGGGTGACCCAAATACTCCACTCATATCTCTGTCCCGGGATCTTTCATCGGTTATGAATCAGACCATGTATGCAGGCTTTTAATCATCTACTGGTGCAATCCCCACATCCCATTATATATTGGGGTGGAGCTTTAAGATGAATGGCATGGCTCAAGGGCTTGATCTCTCTCGACTTCCTCGACTTGGACCTAAAGAGAAATCGAAAATGTTTGAGATTGGGTCGCCTGTGATTTCCATTGTGTCTATGTTATTAGTGGTTTCAGGCCTAATTTTTCATATAAGAAGGAAGAGAAAGTTTGCAGAAGTGCTTGAAGGTTGGGAAGACTATGGACCACATAGATTCAAGTACAAAGATTTGTATATTGCCACCAAAGGGTTTAGAGACAAAGAGATATTGGGAATTGGGGGTTTTGGTAGGGTATACAAAGGGGTCTTACCCACCTCTAAAATTGAAATTGCAGTGAAGAGGGTGTCTCATGATTCAAGACAAGGGATTACAGAATTTGTTGCTGAAGTAGTCAGTATTGGTCGGTTACGCCATCGGAATTTAGTATCTCTCTTGGGTTATTGCCGGCGTAAAGGAGAGCTCCTTTTGGTTTATGAGTATATGCCCAATGGAAGTCTAGATAAGTTCCTCTATGACCATGTAACACCCCGCATTTTCTTTTATAAATGTATATAGTTATATGATAGATAATTATTGTGAAAATGAGGATATGTATAATGATGTAAGAATGAATCACATAGGTTAAAACATTAGAAATGAATAATTGGGAGACAAATGGATTTGGGAAGTTTAAGTTTCAAAGACGTTTGAGATTTGGAATTAGTTATTAGATAAGTTTCTAAATGTTTCTAGGTCAAGATAATGTTTCCATTGAATCTGAAAGGTCGAAAAACCTTGGGAGAGGTAATATGAGGTGCATTGGAAGCTTGAAAGTACTCCGGAATAAAAACACAAATTTCCTAACTTTCGGGTATAAAATATTTTGGATACCTCTCAGTATTTCGGCCATAACGTTTTGTCCTTATATCCAATGGATCTGAAATTTTTACAGTAGATAGTAGACATCTAGGGCTACAAAAATGTATCTCATGAAAATTTTCCAATTCGACCTCAAAATGGGTCAAAACTTCCTTGAAAGTTGGAGGAAAAATCTGTCTATGGAATAGTACCGGTACCGGGTACCGGTACCCGGTTTCCAGAAGGTTTTTGGTACCGGTACTGGGTACCGGTACCATATGGGTACCGGTACCATATGGTACCGGTACCGGGTACCAGTACACCCGATAAAAAGTCTAAATGTTTAATGTCGCGATCTCGGTCTGATTTTTGGGCCTATAAATACTTTAGGCCGCCTCCTTAGTCGTCCATACACCATTCTAAACCCTAGATAGCTTGGAAGAGAAAGAGAGGAAGATCAAAACACTAGATCAAGATAGATTTACACCCCTAGAAAACAAAACCGAAAATTCTCAAGAACTCCATTCTTCTCCTCTTTTCTTCTACACTTTTACTACACCTTTACCCACACCTCTTAGAACCCTAAGAGAAGACAAGAAGGAGAAGGAGAAGGGAGAAAGAAGATCTTTGGAGCTAGGGTTAGCTTAAATCTCTTGGATTCAAGGTAGGGGGTTTTCTCTCATTCACTTACATTGAGGCTAGGGCCTATATATATGTAATCTTTTCACCTTAAATTATACATGTATGCTAAATAATCATTGTTTCTTAATACCTTGTGACTATTACCATGATTTAAACAATATTATTTATTGATTAACCCTTGAATCCTTTTTCTTGCCTAAAAACCCTAAATTCCAATAGAGATGAACTTTTCTTTAAATTGTTCTAAATTTTTGATTTCAAAACTTTAGTGTTGAATACTGTACAACAAAATAATATAGATTATGATCTCTTGCATATTTTCTTGGATTATTTGATTATATGACACATGTGAGAAAAATTGAGAATTTTACTATAATTGTGAAATTGTTGTGAATTGAGCATATTCTCGGTTTCCTCATTGTATGGGTGTTGTGATGGACTTGGATTACCTTCGAGAGATGCCGTAGAGTGTTAGAGGTTAGTCTACCCCAATGGGGGTGAGATGGTTTCCTAACACTTGTAGTGGGTTGTCATTTGGTAATGCAACCACTATCGTTCACTGGAGTTCAAACAAGGGATAGTATACTTTTCCTAGGAAGGGCATCGTCACTGCCATTGTGATGGTAAACGCCCCTTTCCAAAGTGCTTGTGACTGTGATTGTGATTGTGATTGTTATTGTTATTGGTGGACTAGGTATAATCGTGGGGTAGATTCATGGGAAGCAATCATCATACATGGTACGGAGATGAACCGAAAATACATGAACTTATGAGTTGGGTCGTTCTTGTCGATGCATTGGTATGGGACAATGCATGGGAGAGAAGCTCTTTTTCTAAATAGCTTAAATTGGAATATTGGTTATTGTTGCTAGACTCCTTTTATTCGTTTATTTGAGTATTGCTACTGTTTAAACTTGAGATCACTTTTAAAATGCCCCTGTTTTATTTCAAAGGTTATATATGTTACTTGTGAAATGAGACCGACCATTTTCTATGTTTTAAAACCTTGTTTGTGTTTGAGAGAAATGTGGCTACACAGCTTCATGCTCACCCCCTACAAATTACATTTTTCAGATATGATGCTAGAGGAGGATCTCGGCATCAACTAGCCGGAACATTGGGAGGCTCCACCCGAGGAGAATCTAGATCCCGAGGTGGATATGTAGAGTTGTAGCTTCTTTTGTACTAGACTAGGACATTCTTTTGGAATATTGTGTAGTCTAGTTTATTTTGTATTTCCGCTGCAAGATTTACTTTGATATTCTTTTGGGGATGTAAATGCCATTGTTGGGCATATTCTTTTGGATGTTATTGTATATGCCTGAATGATGAAGTAAATTCTTTGGGATATGAAGTTATGTAGTTGCTCTCATGATTGTAAATGATTTTTAAATAATAATACTGCTAAGGTGTAAAATAACTCCAGGGTTTCGGTTGTCTCATCATCAATCAAGTTGAGGAGTAAATAGATCAAAAACTTCGTACCAATCAAAGAAAATCAATCAAATTGCTTCTGAAATTAGTTAAAAGGACACTGTTGTGTACGGTGTTCAACCTACCCTATGCGTTGGAATTATGATATTCTATTATCTTACCCGATATTTTATAAAAGAATTTTTACGTGGCCTACTATACCCGATCAAGTGTATTACTCATACCCAAATTCCGTTCAAAACAACCGGATAGGAAGTCGGATAAGAAATCGGGTGAACACATATTTTTTAGTTATTAATTTTTGGATCATTTTAACAATTTAATTAAATAACATGCATCAATTAACTAACACAATAAACCAATAACACTAAAAAAAAAATCGATAATACATAGACAATTACAATAAAACACAACAAGAAAAAATTTATCATATCTTCAAGGACATTTCCTCTATTGTCCAAAACATCACCGACACCCCTTCTAGTTTATATATAAACATCACTAACACCCTCTGTCGTTAAACCATCATTTCTAATAAAAACTTTTATCTAAAATACTAAAATTTCCTTTACATAAACCTCAAACAATTTTTTACATAAAATTCGAACCGCTTAAAATTTATTTTTTTACCTATTAAAATTCAAGCTGATTAATATTTTTTTACACATTAAAATTTGATCTGATTAAAATTCGATTTGAGATAATTAAATTCATTTTTTTATGTATTAAAATTTGAGCCTATTAAAAAAATTAGGTATTAAAATTCGATTCAATTTGTGCTCGACTTAAGTTGTTAGCGCCGACTAAAATTCTATTTGAATCGATTAAAATTTACATTTTTAACTTATTAAAATCAGTGCCAATTAAAATTCAATTCAATTTGATTAAATTTAATTTTTAAGTATTAAAATTTGAGTCAATTAAAATTTATATTTTTTATGTATCAAAATTCGGACCGATTAAGTTTTTCCTAAAATATATTATGAGTAATTTAATAAAATCGTATTTTAATTAAGATTTTTAAGTTGACAGAGAGTGTCGATGAAGATTCAGAAATTGGCTTATAATTTTTTAGCTCTTGAAATTAACGTTTCTACTTTCTATTTATTCTCGTCGTCCTGTTTGAACAGTGTGGTTATCAATAAATCATTTCCAGGAAGTTCTTATTTGTTTCCAAGACCAGTGATTCCTTGTTTCATATGATCAGAGTCCAGCACAATAAGTCCATCTCATCTATCATGTGTCTAAGTTCAAATATTGAATAGGTGCTTCAATGATGCCTCTTTCCAATGGTTAGCAAGTGGGTAATTACAGTCCACCCAACTCCTTGTCAAGCATGTCATAGAAAAATAGAGAGGCCGCCTTGGCCCCCCAACACGTTCTCAACCATGTGTATTGACTTGTATACATGATACAGACCGCGACGACTACGGTACCAGGTTGAATAACATGTCATAACTCACCAATAAATGACATTGTGATATAACTAAAAAATCAATTACGACTAGAAAAACATTACTATCGTGTAACATCATTCTTATCGAAGTTATTTTGTAGTAATTTCGGTATAATAATAAATAAATAAAAATTTAAGAAATTTGCGGATTAAAATTTGATAAATTTGATGAATGGAGAATTAGCCTTTGAGGGTTAAAAATTCTTTTTGATATGAAAGCAATAGAGTTGAGATTTTTCTTCAATGGGTTTTCTCTCAAATTGGGTGTTTTCTGGTTTGTTCTCTCTATATCTAGAGAACCTTATTTATAATAGAGGATATATCAACTAGCCGTTACCACTTAGAATAATATCCTCAATTTTCCCAATATTTTATCAACTCCATCAATATTTCCCCAACCCTCTGCAATCAAAAAAGGCTAAATATACTCCAAGTATGATTAACTAGTCTTTCATTACTTGATGGATCCCTCTAGCCAAGTCATTTATGCTAACTAGAAAAGATTTAACTCAAACATCCAATTATATCAATGTAATATATATTTATGCATGAACCATTATAAAATAATATTTAATACATAATAATTTCACAAAAAATGCATTTATGATATATTTCATGAATAATACAATATTTAACCGACGGATTGAATTTTTATATATTTCGGATTTGACCTCCAACCGTGGCTTAATTAATATCGGGGGATTTTAGCCACATATTCCAACATCTCCCACTTGGCTATAAGCCCGAGATGTTTATTCATAACTTAAACCCATAGCAACGACATGTCGTTTAAATTCTTCGGTTCCAATATGTTTTGTCAATGAGTCTGCAACCATATTTTTTGTACAAAGATAATGAATAATAACATGTTCTTTTTATATTACATTACTTATATAGTGATACTAGTCATTATCCGTACCTGAAGGCACTATACAATAAACAAACAAAAAAATCTTAAACAATTGCTCAAATTAAAAAATAATGGTCTAAAAATATTCATATCAATCCTTTAAAGGTTTAAAAGATTGGTTAAGCACCAAGTTTGAAATGCTATTTCTATGTATATTTATATGTCGAGGATTGGACAATTGCCCAAATTAAAAAACAATGGTATAAAAATATTCATTCTTGTGTAACATGGAGACCTCATGAGGTTTGTTATTCATTGCACGGAAACTCTTTCTATCTCCCTTTCGTCAATGTTGCTAACGAAAATTAATAATTTCATTCCAAAAAACTTCATTATTTTTACAATTGCCCTTCTTCAAATTTAGTACCAAAAAAAAATTAAAATTTAATAAAATCAAATAAAATTTGATTTAGTACCCAAAAAATTGATGATAATTTAGTACCCCAAAAAATGATTAAATAAATTTTAATATTAATTTGATAACAATAAAAAATAATTTGATATTAATTTGAAAAAATTGAATATAAATTGAACAAAATTAAATGTCAATTTTTGATAAAATTATATATTAATTTACAATCTAAGGTTCATTTCGTGTTGAATATTATTTGGTGTTTAAATACATGCCGTTAAATATATAAAAATTTTGAATTAATTTCATGGAATAAATAATTGCATAACATGTAGTTTCATCTGTTTTATTAAATAAATAATAATAAAAATAACATAAGGGAAACAAAAAAAATGATGAGAGAGAGAGAGAGTATAATATAGATAGATAGATAGAGTTATATGAGAGATGGGAGTTTTATAGTTGTAAAAAGAATGAAAGTCCAATTAGGACCATCGGATCAAAACAATATGAGCAATTGAAATATTAGAGACTAAAATAAGACAAATTTTATACTTTAAAAATCTCTAGTGCAATTAACTTTTTATTTAATCGTGTCTTATACATCATTTGTTATTTAAATTTGACTATGTATAATGTATAATATTATTTTAAATATGTATACCAATCATATAATTTTAATATACTACATCATTCTACCATTGTCATAGGAACTTGACCTATTCTTTTGAAATCCTCTCCGAACATTCAAGGTTCTCTTCTCAACATCCCTTTACTCTTCAAGCCAATAAAATGCTCATTGGACGATATAAAAATCTAATTAACGCATTTTAATTTAATTCTTACATTTTTTAAAAATAAACATTACAAATAATTCTTATACAGTTTTTTGTCGTCATGATTTAGACTTTTCTCAAAAGTAGTGCACCAAACTAGGTATTAAATTAGAGTGGATATAGGGCATTTTTGTTACTACAACATTAATAACTTAGAATAAATTATCAAACCAAACCCTTGATAAGATTGATAATTATTATCCAATTCTTAGTCCTTGTATTGATACATGATTAAAATGTATAATATTTCAGTATTCTATTTTTGTCATATATTTTGTCTATCTATATGATATTGGACTGTATTATCCAATACAATTCCTCTTTCACTAATGCGGCAATCAATCGAGTCAAGGATGAAGACTCTAATGTTAATATCTCTCATTTATAAGATCTAACTAAAATGTTTTCGTCTTAGGTCTTTATTTGTATTGAATCTTTCTTGAACCATCAACAGAAATACTCTATGTTGAAAGTCTAATGCCAAAAAAAAATTAAAAAAATAAGAAGGACTAAAGGGGGAGAAAAGAATAATTATTCATTACTTTTCGAGATTTGCTTCACCTTGATACAAGGGCGTAGTCACCTTATGCTCATGGGAACATGTCCACCCTCAAATTTTTTTTTAAAAAATTACTTATACATATTTTAAGTATTTTTTTAACATATTGTGTTCACCCTATTTTATAGTTAAGACCAGAAAAGACATGTGTAATTTTGACATTTATTTTAGTAATTATTACCGACATGATAGAGAGCACATTTTATTGATTAATCGAATGAATAATAAATAACGAAGTGAAATCATGATTGTAGATATAAAGAATAATAAAATTAATGCAAGACTTTCAAGGTATGAAATTTAATTGGAGTCAATTCTAAGTGGTTTTGATTAGTCTTTGTTTTGTAAAAAGATATAATTAACCTCTTTTTTTTTGTCATTTGTATTTACTATGCTAACCAATTTTAGTCTCTTAAATTTTTAATAATTAAATATAAATGCATTATCCTATTTTTATCAATTACAAGAAAAAAATTAAGTTTATTAAAATATTTAATGTCCACCCAAAAACGATTTTCTGGCTCCACCCCATGCCTAGATAGTTATCATTGCACAATTCTATAGAAATAATATTGGGAGATGATGGGTCAAAGTTTAATTTTTAAAGACAAAATCAAACTTTAGATAGCCAAAAGACGTTAAAATACATAGCCGGTCTTTTGATTTTTAGTGTATCCAATAAGATTACTAGTTAAGACCAGGAAGAAAAATTCTAGAAGGGTGACCAAGAGTTCAATTTTCATGCAAAAGAAAAATGGTTGGAGAAAATTTGAATAGTTGTCTTAATCGAAGATTTTTCATTGTGAAATTACTTATTATTGATAATTGATCAAAATTAATCAAAATGATGTACTCTGATGGTCTTTCCATCCTAGTAAATATGTTGTAAAGTAATAATAAAAGTAAAATGAGTTAGACTCAAACTAGTATTATTTGATTTGTATCAAGGCCAACAATTGTTGTTTCATTTTTTTTTTTTTTTGAACAAACAAGAGCAAAACGCATGAAAAATTTGGATTACAGTCAGAATAAAGGGAAGCCATAAGCTCGAGAAGGGGGGAGTCTAACCAATCCAACGGAAGGGAATTGTTAGTCTAGACGCTGCCACCCAATGATCGGCCCTATTACAGGCCCGAACCTTGTATAGAAAGCTTAGGTTATGTAATCTAGCCTAACAAGTGTTGTTTCATTAACTCCACCGTTTTTTGGTCCAATTCTGTAGTCTAGACCTCTAAATTAGTGTTTTTGTCATTCTAGAAAAAAATTAGGAAATTAATAACAAATCATAAGAAACTCTGATTTCAATGTTTTATGTTGTTCTAAACTCTAGCCGACACATATATTGATGTTTATTTCTTACATTAATTTTTTTGGGGTTTTTATAATTTTGTAGAATTACGAGGTTCTTTTATTTTGGTAACGTCCCGACATATATTTTGTTTATGTATTACGAATATTCATTTAACAATAACATATTTCAAACTTTTCTCTTACCTTTATGTAGATTCAGAGTATTGTGTGTAAAATAGTAAAAAGACTTCACTGATTATTTTTGTCATTATTGAAGTATAAAATTATTAATGCAAGGTAAAATGAATGAAGTTGTTTTATTGTTCGTTAGTGTTCTAGTTCTTGCTTATTAATAAAGACTGAAATTTTGATTAATATTTTAAATATGGAGAGATTGTACTATTTATTAAATTGTGCAGGACATTTTTGGACATAATCTATAATATGCTTTGAATTTAGCGGTTGTTTGTAGTTTTTTTAATGTCTTTTTTTTGGTGCAATTGGTATCGGTTGTTATTTTTTTATTGATGATTGACTTGACTTTTTTTTTGTTTTTTGGTGAAATTGATTTCACTTTATTTTATTTTATTTTATCGGTGATTACTTGCCTTTCATTTTTTTGTGCAATTGATTTTACTTTTTTTTATTGGTGATTCGTTTGACTTTGCATGTCTACAATCTGGGATATTTTTTTTAGAATTCAAATATTTTCTCATTCTATAAAATTATTCAAATATTTGACTTTGTTATTTTTTTTATTGGTGATTAACTTGGGTTTGAATGTCTACAACTTGAGAAAAAAATTTATAGTTGATTTTGAATATTGTTTTTTGGTGCAATTGGTTTCATTTATTTTGTTTATTGGTCTTTGTTACTTTTTATTGGTCATTTGGTCGAAATCAAGTACGATTACAAAACTTTTCAAGCTATTTGAGAAACCAGAGAAAAGAATAAACTAGAGATATTTGAATTTAAATTTCAAATTTATTATGGAGATTTTATTGGTATATCTCTATTGAATTAAGGGATAATAATTTTCAGGATAAGAAATCAATTAGGGCTGCTTTCAAGGAATGACATCTTGGAATTTCAAAAAAATAGTAGATTTAACTACTTATTAATAACATTAAAAACGGACTTATCTCAAAATAAGTTTTCTTGACGGACTAAACTCATTAGAAGTTCTTGAAAGAAAACTCAGACCCAATTTTCACTAAATATAGAATAAAAACTGCAATTATATTTAATTTATTAATTTAATTCAATATCATCGTTAATCAATAATAGAGCCAAATGACCTTTTCCTTTCGCTCTGACTAACAACATTGTTCCTCATACCAGCGTGGTTTGACACCGTTGTTTCAAACAAACTCCTGATCAAGACCGTAGACATATGTGGATATTTCTATTTCGAAGTTTGAACAAACCCATTGAACGTCTAGGATCTTTGAACGTGACTCACTTGAACGGCCAGATGGGTGAGCCTGCATGACTGTCACACTGCTCCCTATCACAAAAACATCAAAACCAATGTCCACATTAACAGACATAAATAGAGAGAATTGTGAACATAGTCTGCTGAAACTAATAGCCTGCTGAAACTTAGCCATGTTTTGCAAACCAGTAATAATGGTGGTGGTGGTGGTGGGGGCGGTGTCTCTCTATGTTATTGGCTTAGCAGCCTCTCAAGAAGAAGATCTTGGCTTCATCTACAATGGATTTCAATCCGCGAACCTGAGTCGCGACGGCGCAGCTGAGTTCACACCCAATGGCCTCTTGAGGCTCACCAACACCACCGACCAACAAAAGGGTCATGCCTTCTATCCCAATCCCATCAACTTCAAGAACTCATCAACCGGTTCAGTTTTCTCCTTCTCCACCTCTTTTGTATTCGGTCTTGTCTCGGATTTTCTACCTCGGGGTGGCAATGGAATGGCTTTTGTGATTGCACCCACTAGAGGCTTTCCACAATCTTTTCCAGGCCCGTATCTTGGTCTCTTTAACGACACCAACGATGGCAATGCCAGCAACAATATCTTTGCAGTCGAACTAGATACAATCGAAAATGCCGAGCATAAAGACATCAATAACAACCATGTTGGAATTGATATTAATGGATTAAAATCCATAATATCAAAGCCAGCAGGATATTATGCTAGTAGTAATGGTGAGTTTCAGGACTTGAAGCTCATAAGTCGAGACCCAATTCAAGTGTGGGTGGATTATGATGGTGATGCTAAGCAAATTCAAGTCACTTTAGCTCCAGCAAACGAGGGTAAGCCAAATACTTCACTCTTATCTTTGTCCCGGGATCTTTCATCGGTTATGAATCAGACCATGTATGCAGGCTTTTCATCATCTACTGGTTCATTCCCCACATCCCATTATATATTGGGGTGGAGCTTTAAGATGAATGGCATGGCTCAAGGGCTTGATCTCTCTCGACTTCCTCGACTTCCTCGACCTAAAGAGAAATCGAAAATGTTGGAGATTGTGTTGCCTGTGATTTCCGTTATGTCTATGTTATTAGTGATTTCAGGCCTAATTTATCATATAAGAAGGAAGCGAAAGTTTGCAGAAGTGCTTGAAGATTGGGAAGTTGACTATGGACCACATAGATTCAAGTACAAAGATTTGTATATTGCCACCAAAGGGTTTAGAGACAAAGAGATATTGGGAATTGGAGGATTTGGTAGGGTATACAAAGGGGTCTTACCCACCTCTAAAATTGAAATTGCAGTGAAGAGGGTGTCTCATGACTCAAGACAGGGGATTAGGGAATTTGTTGCTGAAGTAGTCAGTATTGGTCGGCTACGCCATCGGAATTTAGTGTCTCTCTTGGGTTATTGCCGGCGTAAAGGAGAGCTCCTTTTGGTTTATGAGTATATGCCCAATGGAAGTCTAGATAAGTTCCTCTATGACCAACCACAATTCACCTTGGATTGGAGCCAAAGATTTGCAGTCATCAAAGGTGTGGCATCAGGACTATTCTATCTACATGAAGGGTGGGAACAAGTGGTAGTTCACAGAGATGTCAAGGCCGGTAATGTCTTATTAGATGGTGAATTAAATGCAAGATTAGGCGATTTTGGTCTCGCGAGATTGTATGATCATGGGACTGACCCTCAAACAACCATTGTGGCCGGAACTTTTGGGTATTTAGCCCCTGAACA
>CM042200.1:18750375-18763965 GCA_023539305.1 Ilex asprella | reverse complement strand
ATTACTATCGTGTAACATCATTCTTATTTTGTAGTAATTTCGATATAACAATAAATAAATAAAAATGTAAGAAATTTGTGGAATAAAATTTGATAAATTTGATGAATGGAGAGTTAACATTTGAAGGTTAAAAACTCTTTTTGATATGAAATCAATAGAGTTGAGGTTTCCTCTTAATGAGTTTTTTTTTTCAAATTGGGTGTTTTCTGGTATGTTCTCTCTATATTTAGAGAATCTTGTTTAATACATAATAATTTCACAAAAAATGTATTTATGATATATGCCATGAATAATGAAATATTTAACCAACGGATTGAAGATTTATATATTCTAGATTTGACCACCAGCCGTAGCTTAATTAATATTGAGGAATTTTAGTCACATATTCCAACATCTCCTACTTTGCTACAAGTCCGATATGCTTATTCATAACTTAAACTCATAACAACGACATGTCGTTTAAATTATTCGATTCCAATAGTTTTTGTCAATAGGTCTGCAACCATATCTTTTGTACAAAAATAATGAATAGTAACATGTTATTTTTATGTTATATCACTTATATAATAATACTTGTCATTACTCGTACCTAAAGGCATTATAAAATAAACAAAATAATCTTAAAAAATTGTCCAAATTCAAAAAGAATTGTCTAAAAATATTCATATTAATTCTTCTTTTGAAATTGCTCGAAATATATCGTCGACTATATCCTCCATATTAATAGAACTGTCATAAAAATATATAAAAACTTCTCAAAACAACATCATATATACAAATGCCTCTAAAAAAAATAGTGGCATAACTCATTGAAATTTACAATATTTAAGTAATAAATAAACTGTTGCTCATAAGACATACAAATTTATCACATCTACGACCATTCAATCCAATAACACAATATAATTATAAATTCAATCACCATATTTTCAATTCACTCTATCCCCATGTAATAAATACCTCAAAAAAAATAATAATAACAGAACACAATTAAATTCACAATCTTTAAACAATAAATAAAATCAACTAAATGTTGCTCATTTATAAAACTCGTGAATTTATCACCACTTTTATCATTCAACCCCAAATAGCACAATATAATTATAAATTTAATCACCAAATGTCTAATCCTCTATATATAAATATGCACAGAAACAACTCATACACATTTCTTTTTTAGTTACCAACAAACTCTCTTAACCAATAATTGTTTTTATTAGAAATACAATAATTTAGGTTTTTAATGTAAATTAATAATAAATTAATGTTTAATCAAAAAATAGGGTAAAAATCACGGACATTCCCTAAGTTTTGGCAATATTACATGGACACTCCCTGACATTTTATAAATGACACGTAGACCTCTTGAGGTTTGTTATTCATTGCACGGAGATCTCTTCTGTCTCCCTTCCGTCAATGTTGTTAACAAAAATTAATAATTTCATCCCAAAAAACTTATTATTTTTACAATTGTTCTTCTTCAAATTTAGTACCCAAAAAAAAATAAAAATTTAATAAAATCAAATAAAATTTGATTTAGTACCCAAAAAATTTATTATAATTTAGTACCCCAAAAAAATGATTAAATTAATTTCAATATTAATTTGATAATAATAAAAATTAATTTGATATCAATTTGACAAAGTTGAATATAAATTGGACAAAATTAAATGTCAAATTTTTGATAAAATTATATATTAATTTAAAATCTAAGATTCATTTCGTGTTGAATATTATTTGGTGTTTATAGTCAACAAAAGAAACAAGTGACAAAATACATGTCGTCAGATATATAAAAATTTTGAATTAGTTTTATGAAATAAATAATTACATAACATATAGTTTCATCTGTTTTATTGAGTAAATAATAATAAAAACAACACAGGGGAAACAAAAACAATGATAATAGTGTGTGTGTGTGTGAGAGAGAGAGAGAGAGTATAATATAGATAGATAGAAAGAGTTATATCAGAGATGAAAGTCTTACAGTTGTAAAAAGAATTAAAGTCCAATTAGGACCATCGAATCAAAACGATCTGAGTTGCGAAAAGTTCAAGATAAATAATCTAGCTACTTTATTATATAGATTACCTTTGGGCCCAATTTCCCATTTTTAATGGTTTTATCACAGCCTCATTATTACAAAAAATACGAATAGATATATTATTTACACATGTAAGTTTTTCAATCATACAGACTCAGAAACAGTCATACTACAAACAACATATTTAGCTTTTGCAGTACTTTTATCTATGCAACATTACTTTGTACTAGACCATGAAATAAAATTACCACAAAAAGCAAATATATAACCCGTTGTAGATTTTTTATCATCAATATCACTAGCAAAATCAGTATCACAATATCCATTAACATATATATCATCAGTTTGATATGTTAAAGAAAAATCTAATGTGCCTTGTATGTATATAAGTATACGTTTCACAGTTAACCAATAAGGTATACTCAGATTACTTTGGTATCTACTAATCAAAAAGCTAAGATCTGGTCTAGTGCACAGTATAGCATGCATAAGACTACCAACAACTTCCGCGTAGTGTTTAGATTTTATTTTTTCTATTTCTTCTTCAGTTTTAGGAGTAATATTCTTGGACAATTTTATTCTTTTGTGAATTGGTGATTCAATAGATTTACAAGAATCCATTTTGAATTTCTTTAAAATATTTTTGAGACAAACTCAATTTTCTTTTCTTTCTATCTCTAGAAATTTTAATTCCAAGTATATAATATGCTTCACTATATCTTTCATTTCAAACTTGGTGCTTAACCAATCTTTTAATTCTAAGATTCTATTTATATAATTTCCGGCAAGTAAAATATCATCTACATACAAAGAAAAAATAATATAATAAATTCTACTAATCTAAATATATATACAATGATCATAATTATTTGGAACAAAACCATAAGGTATAATTGTATTATGAAAAGTATGATATCATTGCCTTGAGGATTGTTTTAAATCATATAAAGGCTTGTTCAATTTGTACACTTTATCTTCTTTACCTTCAACTTAATATCCTTGCGGTTGATACATATAAATTTCTTCTTTAAGTTCACAATTAAGGAAAGCAGTCTTAACGTCTATTTGATGTAACTCTAGGTATAAGTATGCAACTAAGGACATTAATATTCTTATTAAGTTAAACTTAGCTACGGGAGAATATATTTCATCATAATGTATTCCTTCCTTTTGTGTGTATCCCTTAGTTACTAGTCTAGATTTATATTTATCTATAGATCCATCCAATTTAAATTTCTTTTTAAGGATCCATTTACACTCAATTGCTTTTCTATTTATTGGCAAATCAATTAACTCCCAAACTTTATTTTTCTCTATAAATTCTATTTCTTCTTCAATTGCTTCTCCCTATTTTAAATGATCAATTGAATTCATAGCATCATTAAAATCAATATGATAATTTAGAATTTCTTTACTATTGAATGCATAATAATCTTGTAAGTAGTTAGGTGGATGTCTTTCCCTTTGTATTCTAGTTAAAGTATCTTTGGGTGGAGGCTCTTTTATTATTTTCTCTAGTGGTTGTATATTTTCATTTTTCTTAGTAATTTCAAATAGTTCAACCATTTTCTCAATTTTATCTAAGTCATCTTCAAAGAAAAATGCATCTCTACTTTCAATAACTCCCACTCATCTATCATTATGGTGAATTACAAATCTATAGCTAATAGAATTTTTACAATATTCAATAAAAGTACATGTTATTGATTTAGGATCTAATTTTTCTCTATTAGGTCCAAAAATTTTAACATGAGCCCGAACTACCCCCAACTTTTAACTGAGAAAGATTTGGTTTTGTACCCATCCAAATTTCATATGGTGTCATTCATGTTATTCTAGAGAGTACTCTATTCAGAATATAAATGCCGGTAGAAATAATCTCACCCCAAAATGTAGTGCTTAAGTGTATATGAATAAGCATAAATCTAACCATGTCAAGAAAAGTTCTATTTCTCCTTTCGGTTTCACCGTTTTGTTGAGGTGTATAAAAAATTGTTAATTGATATATTATTCCATTTTCTTGACAAAAAGATTCAAAAATTTCAGCCATGTATTCACCAGCTCGATCCGTCCTTAATATTTTAATTTTTCTACCTAGTGGATTTTCTACTTCCGCGTTAAATTCAATAATTTTTTGTAAGACATCCGATCTATTCTTTAGTAAATATATATAATCAAACTTTAATAGTTATCGGTGAAAGTAATAAAATATTTCATGTCACGATGAGTTTTAACATTTAGAGGACTACAAATATCCAAATGCATTAATTTTAGCAAATTTTTAGCTTTTTCTAATTTTCTAAATAACTTTCTAGTCATTTTTCACTTATACAAGATTCATATGGTTTCAAGTCAAGATCTAAATTTGGAATCAATCAAATGTTAACCATCTTTTTCATTTTATTATAATTAATATGAGCTAGTCTCATATGCCATAAAATATAATTAACATTAACATCACAAGAGATATCGATATAAACAGAAGAAGAAATAATTTTATTATTGTCACTAGCAACATTCAAACGGTAAAGACCATCAACTTTAGTCCCCATGCAAGAATATGACCATGTTTACCAATAGAAACTTTAGACGACTGAAAACGGACTTCAAAGCCCTTATTATCTAAACATGACATAGACAAGAGATTGCGTTGCATATTGGACGCATAAAGTATATCAGTTAAGAGAAGGTTGTTTTGCGCAAGCAACGAAATTCTCATAGTGTCAATTTCAATCACATTACAATAAGTATTATTTCCCATGTATAACTTGTGATCGTTAGTTTTCACCTCCTTTATTTCTACAAAATTATCTCTAGTCTTAGTCACATGCCGAGAAGAAGTAGAATCAATCCACCAAGCAAGAGAGTCATAGCCTGCAAGAAGAGACTCAGAAACCACACACACAATGTCTTTTGATCCTTTAAAATTTTGACCATTATTCTTTTGTGTGCAATTTCTTTTGTAATGACCAGGCTGCCCACAGTTATATCAAGTATCAATTTGTTTTCCCTTAAAATTATTATATTTCTTGTACTTTTTATATTTCTTATTGTTCCTTTTAAAGTGCTTGTCTTGTCTTGGCTTAAGAAAAGACATAGAAGTTGACACATTATTAGATGGGACATCCGTAATAAATTGGGAAGATGGAGCACTAAAAACTAGATTTGACACATTACTAGTTTTCTTTGTAGCTCTTCTCTCGACCTCAATGCCTAACAACTTATATAACTTTGTCATTGTTAAATCTTGGCCAGTATATTCAAAGAAATCACAACAGAATTCCATGAATTAAGAAGACTATGTAATATTAAAAATTGGGTTGTCTAGAGATGCCATCTCTTTAGCTATTACCACAAGTTTATTGACATGTTTAACAACAAACTTATCATTTTTCATAAAAGTGACATTATATTTTCAATCAATAGTTGAATATATATGTTAGTGGCAGTGCCACAAGCTTGTGTTATAGCACACATATAAACTTAGCAGATTCATGTTTCTAAAAAATAACCTCTAAATCGGGTTCCATAAAAGTGAGTGAGATTGACCTGGCAAATTTGTCGTTCTCTATGAATCTTTTGTAGATGTTTCTAACAGCCTCCCCGGCCTAAAGGATGGTTCTTTCGGGCAAAAAATTCTGCTTGAATAGAATAACTTCCTTGATGTCGTCATAGATCAATAGATAAATTTATTACTCAATTACTGGTCAACCGCTACCCAATTGCACTCGAGTAATCAGCAAAATAGAGAAACGCAAAGAAATTCACCCAAAAGTAAATAAAATAGAGATGGACAAATGCTTTGGTCAAAACGTTGGATATTCTATAAGGAATATGTACATAACAATACCAAGGCAAAAAAAAAAAAAAAAGAATTGTCTTTTGGTCTTTCGTACAGCATTAAAGCTAAAAAAATGGCCAAGTGGCAGAATTGCTTTGTTTCTGTTAAACTAGTAGAAGAATTGTGACGGTAAAGAACAATTTGATCGGCTCTAGCTTTGATACCAATGTAACAAATTTGCAGAATAAAACTTGATAAATTTGATGAATGAGGAATTAAATTTTGAGAGTTAAAAATTCTCTTTGATATGAAATCAGTAGAGTTCGGATTTCCCTCAATGAGTTTTCTCTCAAATCTAGAGTACCGTATTTATAATGGAGGATATATCAATTAGCCGTTACCACTCAGCATAATATCTTCAATTCCCCCAATATTTTCTCAACTCCACCAATATTTCCTCAATCATCTGCATTAAAAAAAGACTAAATATACTCCAAGTAGGATTGACTAGTCTTTCACTACTTGATGAGTCTTTTAGCCAAGTTACACCTACGGACTAGAAAAGATTTAACTCAAACATCTAATTATATCCAATTATGTCAATGTCATATATATTTATGCATGCACCATTATAAAATAATATTTAATACATAATAATTTCACAAAAAATGCATCTATGATATATTTTATGAATAATACAGTATTTAACTAACGAATTAGAGTTTTATATATTTAAAATTTGACCACCAACCGTGACTTAATTAATATTGAGAGATTTTAGGCACAGATTCTTAAAAAAAAAAAAAAAACTAACTATTCAATATTGTAGACTTTACTCAATGTGAACTATCATTCATTCCAGTTTGCTGACCCTTGAGAATGGTCTGGAGTTCAACTTTCAACTTTCAAAAAACCAAACTATCATTCATTCCAGTTTGTTGACCCTCGAGAATCGTCAGGACTCAGGAGTTCAACTTTATTTGCTAAATTTTCAACCCCCGTAATGTTCGTCTCTAAGTTGCTTTTTCCTGCACCTAATCAATGGATCACTTACACAATAACTCACAACAAAGCATATATAGAAAAGAAAGAATAAGTGCAGTTACAGAAGAAATAATCAAAAGCTTCATTCATGTTTAACCAGGTTTGCTTGTTGCTTTGTATTCTGATCAAAGTGGTGAACTGTGATGATGGATTCACCTTCTACGAAACCTTGAAACTAGGTGAAGTAACAGAGATATCACCAGATGGTGTCTTGAAGTATGCCAACGAAACAGGTTGGGGCATGGGCTCGGTTTTCTATTCACTTCCTCTAAGTTTCAAGAATTCGTCGAATGATAATGCTTCCTCTTTCTCCACTGTCTTTGTGTTTTGCATTGTCCCTGAATTTCAAAACCCGAATCGGGGATTGGGAGTGGGTTTTTCCATTATACCATCAAAAGAGGTCCCTGGAGTTGTATCATCTAAACATTTTGGTTTGATCAACGAAACACAAGATGGAGATCCAAATAACCATGCCTTCTCCATTGAGTTTGACACATCCCAAGAGTTAGAAGTTGGGGATATCAATGACAACCATGTCAGCCTTAATCTTAACAGCATAAGGTCAAATGAATCCACTCCCGCAGGTTATTTTGCAAAAAATGGTGAATTCAGGAACCTCATCCTTGCAAGTGGAGAGCCAATACAAG
The DNA here is from genome assembly GCA_023539305.1 of Ilex asprella. Classification (NCBI taxonomy): domain Eukaryota; kingdom Viridiplantae; phylum Streptophyta; class Magnoliopsida; order Aquifoliales; family Aquifoliaceae; genus Ilex; species Ilex asprella. The sequence goes on along the minus strand of CM042200.1, from coordinate 18,756,449 downwards.
CATGGGTGGACTATGATGGCATGGTAAAGCAACTCAATGTCACAATATCCCCTTTGAACATAAATAAGCCAGATCTTCCACTTTTGACTATAAATATTGATCTTTCGCCCGTTTTCCTAGACCAAATGTATGTGGGCTTTATTTCACCCGTTGGTGTGAATCAACAGTCTCATTATGTTCTAGGTTGGAGTTTCCAGATGAACAGAAAAGCCCCGGAACTTAATCTTTCTCGCCTTCCTACTCTAGCATCAAGAAAGAAGTCGAAAAAGAAAAAAATGATTATGGCATTTGGATTTTCCGTTGTAGGAGTATTTTCGTTGTTACTCACAATCTTTGCCCTTTTTTTCATGTTAAGAAGAAAAGCTAAATTGACAGAAATACTCGAAGATTGGGAGGTTCAATATGGACCTCATAGGTTTTTGTATAAGGACCTCTTTGTGGCCACCAAAGGCTTCAGAGAAAATGAGCTAATGGGAAGAGGAGGATTTGGTGAGGTCTATAGAGGCGTCCTACCTGTTTCACATATGCAAGTTGGAGTGAAGAGAATCTCACATGACTCAAGGCAAGGAATGAGAGAATTTGTAGCAGAGATTGCTACCATTGGGAGGCTGCGACACCCCAACTTGGTGCGACTCCTTGGCTATTGTCGACGAAAAGGTGAGCTCTTTTTGGTTTATGATTTTATGCCGAATGGCAGTCTTGACAAGTTCATCTTCAACAAGACAGAGGCCACTCTTAATTGGAATCAAAGATTCAAGATTATTAAGGATGTGGCCTCTGGACTTTCATACTTGCATGATAAATGGTTGGAAGTAATTGTTCACAGAGACATCAAAGCCAGCAATGTACTGTTGGATGGAGAATTCAATGGAAAATTAGGAGATTTTGGGTTGGCAAGATGTAACCATCATGGAAAGGATCCTCAAACAACTCATTTAGCTGGCACATTGGGCTACATTGCACCTGAACTTACTAGACATGGAAAGGCAACCACAAGCACTGATATTTTCGCCTTTGGTGCATTTTGCTTAGAGGTTGCTTGTGGAAGGAGGCCAGTCAAGTCAAAGGCACCTTCTGAAGAGGTGGTACTTGTGGAATGGGTACTGGATTGTTGGAGGAAAGGAGAAATTTTGAAGTCCGCGGATCCCAAATTAAAGGGTGAATTCGAGGTGAAGGAAATGGAATTGGTCTTGAAGGTTGGATTACTTTGTTCACATCCTGTGGCAACGGCTAGGCCAATCATATCTCAAGTTCTGCAATACTTGAATGGCCACACTTCAATACCCGAAAATTTGGATGGTCTTCTTTCGATTCAGGAGCTGAATGCTGTCATGTTAAAACATTCTGTTTCTGAAACAAAAAGTTCTACACCCTTTCTTACAATCACTGAAGTGTTTACAGGCCGTTGATCGTGATGAAAACTTCACCAAGCTGTATTTTATAGATTGCCTATTCTTTTCAAGATGATGAATAGATATTATTTACGATATGCCAAGCATTGTGCGGCTCTGTTAATCAAAAGGTATGTTGTCTTTTAAGGAATATTGACTTGTTGCTTTCTAGTTGTACCCTTCAAAACTCAAAACCAGTGAATCTTTGCTTTCTCTAACTAACAAAACAGCTTCCAAGGAATATGTTTCAGTCCATCGTAGGTTCGTCCCATGCTTCATTCAAGGTTCCAGTCAACCTTGGTCCACTTCTTCCTGTTCATGAATTTTAAATATATAAACTTGTCTTATTCTTTTCAAGGATTATTTTTGTGCTATTGGGGTAAGCTTACGATGTGGAACAATTATACAAATAAAAGGTAAAGATTATGACGCAATCTGGTGAGGTTATAGCAGAATGGGATTTTCGGGATCGATCGTAACATTTTAGGATCAATCCTTTTTTATTTTTTTCTTGAGTAGTAACTTGACCCCAAATAGTCATAAATCGTATTTTGAAGTTGTAACTTGACTAAAATGAGGGGTGTAACTAACCACTATTTATATGTAAATATTGGTATGGTACTGAACTTGATACGATTGTCTTATCCTCTAATTTATGTCACAATCTACTTAAAATCTAGCACAAGAAGTCCATCTGTGATGTATCTAAGTAAAACTTTGACAGAGAGTTGGGATGATTAAATAAGTTGTAAAATAAAGGGCAGGACTAGGATGACTAAACTGAGCAAGAATTACTTTGGTGCTATTTTTACCACTTTCCTTCCATTTTGGTGTAAGACTACGGTGTCAAACAGGTATACAAAATAAAACATGGTTACAATCTGACGAGGGTATTTACAGAATGGGATTTTGCCGGATCGATCAAAATACTTATGATCGATTTTTTTTTTTCAAGAGCTGTAACTTGACCAAAATGAGGTGGAAGTTGCTAATGTAGAAAACCCCAAACAGAGCAAACAGAACATCTAGCAAAGATTGATATCTACTAACCACTTTGGTACAGCTCTTGTACTGTGTTATCTTTTGATTGTCATTATCCCATGAATCAATAATCTTATCTTTGTATTTTGAACTTTTGTATTCCAGAGTTTTGAACATTGAGGGTTAAAAGTCTTTATAAGTAACCACTATTTATACGTAAATTTTGGTATGATGCTAAATTTATACCATTTTATGTCGCATTAAGTTTTAAGTTGAATGGAAAAGCCTCGGAACTTGATCTTTCCCGACTTCCAACTATACCACTCGGAAAAAGTCCAAAAAGAGAGATTATTTTGGCATTTGGATATTCCTTTTTAGGAGTATTCTTGTTGTCACTCATAATATTTGCTATTTCTTTCTTGATCATTAGAAGAAAAGTTAAATTGACTGAATACTCGAAGATTGGGAGGTTCAATATGGGCCTCACAGTTTTTTGTACAAGGACCTTTTTATAGCCACCAAAGGCTTCAGAGAAAATGAGCTTCTGGGAACAGGAGGATTTGGTAAGGTGGATAGAGGTGTCCTACCCATTTCAATTATGCAAGTTGGAGTAAAGAGAATCTCACATGATTCAAGGCAAGGCATGAGAGAGTTTGTCGTAGAGATTGCTATGATTGGGAGGCTGCGACACCCCAACTTGGTGCGACTCCTTGGCTATTGTCGACGAAAAGTTGAGCTCTTTTGAGTCTATGATTTCATGCCCAATGGCAGTCTGGACAAGTTTCTCTTCAACCAGACACATGCAACTCTTAATTGAAACCAAAGATTCAAAATCATCAAGGATGTGGCCTCTGGACTTTCCTACTTGCATGAAGACTGGGTGGAAATAATTATTCACAGAGACATCAAGGCCAGCAATGTGTTGATGGATGGAGACTTTAATGGAAGATTGGGAGATTTAGGGCTGGCAAGTGCAGCCACTGCGGAAAGGACTCTTGTACAACTCATTTAGTTGGCACATTGGACTACATTGCACCTGAGCTTACTAGAAATGGCAAGGCAACTACTAGCACTGATATGTTTGCATTTGGTTCATTTTGCTTAGAGGTTTGCTTGTGGAAAGAGGCCAGTCGAGTCAAAGGCACCATCTGAAGAGGTTGTTCTTGTAGACTGAGTACTGGATTGTTTGAGAAGAGGAAAAATTTTGAAGACAGTAGATCCCAAACTAAAGAATGAGTTTGAGGTGGAAGAGATGCCATTGGTATTAAAGGTTGGATTACTTTGTTCACATTCTGTGGCAGCAGTTAGGCCAAGCATATCTCAAGTTTTTCCATACTTAAAAGGCCTTGCTACCATGCCTGAAAATACGGATGCCCTTCTATCATCGCAGGAGCGTAATGTTGCCATGTTGAAACATTTTATTTCTGAAACAAAAAGTTCTACTCCATTGGTAACACTCACTGAAGTGTTAACAGTTCGGTAACTATGTGAAGCAATATTGTTATAGATGATATGTTTTTTGCATTGTATGATGATGAACACAGGTGAATTATGGCATACCTTCTAGTTATTTCCTTGAATTTCGTATATAGAGCCTTAAAGTTATGCCCTGGCCTAAAATCTAATTCGCTTCTTCAGAATAACAATGGTAGAGAGAAGTGACTCCTTGGCAGCTGTTGTTTGGGGACACATTTTCTTGTTTCGATCAGTTGGATCTTCGTCTTATACTTCATCTGTTTGTTCCATCCAACCTTCCTCCGACTTCCTGTTAATGAATTTCAACTATAGAATTTTTTTTTTCTAAAATTTTCCAAAGATTATTTTGTGGTGTAATACCACTTTCCTTGCATTTATTTTGCAATCTACCTGAAAATGTAGCACAATAAATCCATCTATCATGTGTCTAAGTTCAATATTTACTGTAAGTTGGGGTGACTAAAGAAGTTGGGGTGCTTTAATGGTGCCTCTTCAGTCTTCCCTATGGTAGACAAATTGGGTAATTGCAGTCCACCCAACTCCTTCTCAAGCATGTCATAGAAAAATAGAGGTGTCCCCAAACATTTGTATTGACTGGTAGGCATGATATAGACAGCCATGACTATGGTACCAAGTTCGATAACATGTCAAAATTCACAAATAAATGAGATCGTGTTATGATTAGAAAAAGTTACATGTTCATGGCATTCATTTTGTAGTAACCAAATTAAGTCGTAACCTAATCCTTATTTTGCAGTAATTTCAATATAACAATAAATAAATAAATAAATAAAACAACTTTTCAATATGGTAGAGTTACTCAATGAGAGTTATCATTCATTCCAGTTTGCTCACCTTTGAGAATAACCAAGAGTTCAACTTTTATTGTTGAAGACATTTTCAACCCCTTTAATGTTTGTCTCTAAGGAGCTTGTTCCTACACCTAATAATGGATCCATTGACTAAGAGGTCAGAAAAGATCTATAATACTTGTCAACAAGCATAGAAAGAACAAGTACAGTTGCAGAAAGAATCAAAATTTTCATTCATGTTTACTCTGGGTAACTTGTTGCTTTGTCTTCTGATCAAAGTGGTGAACTGTAATGATGGCTTCACCTTCTATGAAGTCCTGAAACTAGGTGAAGTATCAGAGATATCACCTGATGGTCTTTTGAATCATGCTAACCAAACAAGTTGGGGTGTGGTCTCTGTTCTCTATTCAGTTCCCCTGAGCTTCAAGAATTCCTCCAAAGGTAATGCCTCCTCTTTCTCCACTGTGTTTGTATTCAGCATTATCCCTGAATTTCGAACCCCAAATCGCGGATTTGGACTATCGTTTTCGATTATACCCTCAAAAGTGGTTCCTGGAGTTGTAACATCCAAACTTTATGGCTTGATCAATGAAACTGAAGACGGAGACCCAAAAAATCATGGCTTCGCCATCGAATTTGACACATCCCAAGAGTTAGATGTTGGAGATATCAATGACAATCATGTTGGACTTAATCTCAACAGCATCAGATCAACTAAATCCACTCCTGCAGGTTATTTTGCGAAAAATGGTGAATTCAAGACCCTCACCCTTGCAAGTGGAGAGCCAATACAGGCATGGGTGGACTATGATGGCATGGTAAAGCAACTCAATGTCACTATATCTCCTTTGAACCTAAATAAGCCTGATCTTCCACTCTTGACTGCAACCATTGATCTTTCGCCAGTGTTTTTAGACGAAATGTTTGTGGGATTTATTGCAGTCGCTGGCGCAAATCAGTCGCAGTATGTTCGAGGTTGGAGTTTTCAGTTGAATGGAAAAGCCTTGGAACTTGATCTTTCCCGACTTCCGGCTATACCACTTGGAAAAAAGTCCAAAAAGAGGAAGATGATTTGGGCATTTGGATATTCCTTTTTAGGAGTATTCTTGTTGTCACTCACAATCTTTGCCATTTTTTTCTTGATCATTAGAAGAAAAGCTAAATTGACTGAAATACTCGAAGATTGGGAGGTTCAATATGGGCCTCACAGGTTTCTGTACAAGGACCTTTTTGTAGCCACCAAAGGCTTCAGAGAAAATGAGCTTCTGGGAAAAGGGGGATTTGGTCAGGTGTATAGAGGCGTCCTACCCGTTTCAAATATGCAAGTTGGGGTGAAGAGAATCTCACATGATTCAAGACAAGGAATGAGAGAGTTTGTAGCAGAGATTGCTACGATTGGGAGGCTGCGACACCC
>CM042200.1:18724327-18737159 GCA_023539305.1 Ilex asprella | reverse complement strand
GAGAAGCAACTTATTTGAAATTAAAAAATTAACCAAAACAACTATAATACCAAATATGCTTATTTTTCATAATTTTTAAAATATAAATGACTATAAAACATGTTTTATATTTTTAATTTTTATCACAGAAAAAATAAAAATTAGTTATATTTGTTTTTTTCAAAAAAAAAACATAAAAGCAGACACTTTAAATGCACACTTAGAAAACAAGTTAGAGATGTTTTATCTGTTTTTGGAAACAATGTTTTTAAAATTTAGAAAACACCACCACTACCTCACTTCCATCATGTCTCACCACACCACCACCACCACGTCTACCACACCACCACTACCACTACATTTCTGTTTTTTGAGTTATTGTCTGGATAAGTTTTTTTGTTTTCCATTCGGTAGAACTGTTTTTGAAATCATATAATAAATAAGTTATGCGACACAAAAAATGTAAAAAAACATATATCAAATAAGTTATGTGACACAAACAACATCAAAAATAAAGTTTTCTAAAACCCTTCCTAAAAATAGTTTGCAGATACTGTTTTTTGATATACAAACCAAATAGGGCCTTAGTATTTTGTCTCCTAGGGAGATCCACTTAGATCTTGATTTCTAATACCATAAAATTTCCTCTTGTTCAAACACTTGTTTATATGTTTTATCAACATCTCTTCAAGTCTTGCCAAATTATGTGAGTAAATTCTTTCTTCTACCTTCTGTACAATTCTTTCTTCTACCTTCTGTACCCCTTCTAGCCTAGCTAAGATTCTTCTTTTCCGATGGAAAATGTTCCCAAAGGAGTCTCGATTCTATTGTTGTAAATTGTTGGCAAAGGCTACAGTCGCATCATGTAAATTATTATTAGACTCCCAAGCATGTGAAACTTCATCAATCCTAAAAGGTCTATTTAAAGAAATTGTTGGATAAAAACCTCTTAGTTGAATTAGCAGTGGATAGTGAATTTTTTGGAAGGTTTCTCATGCAAGCCTCTAAAAATTACACCCGCCACTAAGGATTGGCTAAGGCTCTATCAAGCCAGAACAAAGTTTTGGCGTGACCACTCACTTGTTTGTCCAAGTTAATTTAAGACCGCTGCAACCCAAATTGATTAGACAACATATACTGAATTTTTCATTGAGTTTTCTATTTTTGTTGTGATGCTCAGTTGGTCTACCTCTCTTTTCATTTTTGCTAAAGAAATCATTCAAATTCCCTACCACTAACCAAGACTATTGGAAATTGCCCCCAATATTCCTTAGATTCTCCCAAAGTAACTCTATTTAATGGGTTTGGCCTCTCATAAACTACCGAAACAACCATTCCTCAAAGTCATATCTTATAGCAACAACATGGATGACTTGGAAATTCAGCTCGTGCACTATAATTCCCCAATAGAGCACTATTCACACTTGTCTCCATTAGCATTACAACATTTGAGAATGGGGTTGAAACTTATCCCTAAAGGCTCTTTTGAAGTGTTGGTTCCTGATCCTCGGTAGTTCCAAGTTAAAATTTTCATTGATGACGTAAAAAATATTTAGGGGAAGGGAATAATCTAGGAGTTGATTCGTAACTCTTTTACTTTCCTCCAAGGATGTTACTACCGTCATTGTAATTGCGTTGGCATGGGCTTACGTAACTCTTTTACCTTTCCTTGCTTGTTGATCTTACCACTGCCAGCCAGTACACCTGGGGGAACGCGACATTGTCATGATTATATCGCAAGATGTGCGTTGCTACTAGACACAATGTTAAGGACATCAGTTGATTGCTTGTTCTACTACAGGTATATGGACACTTCTGTTTTAACTTAGTGCAATATTTTTATTTTATTTTAAGTTTTAATGTAATGTGAAACATATATATTACTTTACAACTGTTTTGTGTATTACATAGTTATGGGCATGAGAGCGTTTATCACACATATGTCCACATAGATTACTCTCCCGTGGCCCATTACCTCATGTTGTTGCAGATGGAGTAGATGTACCTACGGAGGCTGGCCTAGTAATTCGTAGAACACCTGCATTGGCACATGATCATGCACCAGATGTCGCGCCACACAATGACCTGTTTGCAGGGCCTCGTGGGTGTAGGTAAGATAATATTTATTTTTTACATTTAATTATCCATTACTAGTATACAATACTGCCAACTAAAATCATTTGTAACCTTGTTTTGTTTTTTTGCTATGTAATTGGGATGTTGCATTTTCTAAGCAACACACGTCTACCCATGTACTCAGACATTACATAGATCAGCTTGATCAAATGCGAGATGAGCAGGAATACAAACGATTGTTGGATATAATATTGTTAGTTATTTGAATTGTTTGTCGATGCTATTGTTAGTTGGTTGTTTGATGCATACCAAATGATTGGTGGCTGTTGTTGGTGGGTTGTTGGATGTTTGTATGATTGGTAGTTGTTTGTATGATTGGTGGATGGTTGTGGCATTTATTTGGGTTGTTGTTAGTTTATCTATGCAATATAATATACAACATGTGTTTTTGCAATTTTTTTGGGGTTATACATATAGGGGAAAATTTGCTGAAATTTTTAATTTTTCTCTAAATCTAACAAAAATCATCATTTTTATAATAGAGATGATATGACAACCTTTCAATGTTGATGTGTTGACCAATCTACCTAATTATTGCTTCTGTGGTAAGGAATTATGGACTACACAGGCACGACTCATTTGTTTTGATATGGTGGAATGACATTTATCCGACCATGTTCTGCAACAGTTTGGATAGAAATAACCCATACCAGTGCCCTGTGATTCCGGTAGGGAGCTGCATGTCACCAATAGGCGTGTCATACATGGTTATGATTAGAAGACTGCACATCGGCGCTACATCATGATGTGGGATCAGCGTAGAATTCTATTATTTATGGTGAGCCTACCTCGACCTGATGGATGCCACTGATCCATACATAGAGTGGTATCAACTCATTACTCGTATACTTATCAGACCACCTATGCCGCAACTTGACCTCAGTTTTTAGCCTATCGACAGTATCATCGAGCTGTTGGTATGTGTTGTTAATTTTCGTAGTAATTTAATGTGTTACTAAATTATATAATCTTGTTTTAAATCATCATTCTTATGGTGTTGTAGGAATAGACACTGACACAGGTATATCACACAACACGTGATACTATTAGTGGCGAGCCTGATTTGCAGACTTATTTGGCAGTCATCAGCTAGATGGTGGATCTAAGCTACAATTGCTTGTCAGCTATTTCTGAGCACCGTAGACTGATACAACCTCCGATAGACATTCATCAGCCAATAGTTACAGTACCAGTGCTTGCACGGTGTGTGGTGTATACATTCCACGACGTCCAACTGCTTGCGCACATGGACATACATCCACACCAGTAGTGGATACTGCTGCAATATCATCACAGGCAGGCCCATCGACTACATATGTTCTCTAGACTGCTGGAGATTGTCCACCTACCTCGTATGTCCCAATTGCTGATTACAACATTCCTACACCTTTCGTTCACTATGCTGCTACACCACCGATTGAACATCCTACAGTTACGTCGTGTGGTCCACCACTGACCTCACCACATGTTGATACATCGATGTCTCTATTTACACCTTCACTAGAGCTAGTGGTTACATGAGATATGTCACCTTCACTAGACCAGACAGATACATCACTTCCAGAGGCAGTGGCATGTATTTCACATATTGTTCCACCGCTGACATGCTACCTATTTCTCCTATTCCATATGAGAACTGTTCCGATGATGCTGAGGTTCTAGCTGATGGAGTTACACATGAGCCATCATTGTCACACAAAGGTCGAGGCAGAGGTTAGCATGGAGTCAATCATCCTAGCCACCATGCATATTATCTAGTAGATGGTGAAGTCACTCAAGATGTACCAACTCTGCTTAATGGATAGCGGCCCAAGTCACAGAAGTGACCACCACTTTATGGGACGTAGTCCATTTTTTTCATATTTTTTGTATAAAATTTGTGTATATTATTGTTGTACATAAAAACTCTTTGGGTTCATAGTTTCATATAATGATATTTCATTACTACCTTTTAGATTAGTTATAAAAATCTCTCAACTAACATTTCTTGAAGAACATAACATTATTTATTGAAATTCAGATGGACAATACAAACTGAAGTAGTACACCATATTTCATAGAAACAAAATACAGGAACATAATATATAAACAAACTACAAACACTAGTATGACGACCAAAGTGTAAATGTTACAACACAGGAGTTGTATAACACTACTTCATGGGTGTTCATCTTCGTCAAACATGTAATAATTAGAAATACATCCATCTTCCCAACTCAATTAGACGCTTAAAATTGTTTATTGTATCCTCCCTTATGCAGGACAGTCGCTTGCAATACGGAGTAGGTTGTACCGATTACAACGAATTGTCATTCAATTGTTCTCAACTCGAATGCAAAATAATGCTCGCTCTAATTCTTGAGTGGTAATAGTCATATCAATGGCAACTTGTCGAGATCTTCTTATGTTGTAATAACGTAAATCTAAGATTAGATTTTTCCTTTCTGTCAAGAGATATTGTCATTTTGCCATCATTCAGTTTTTAGTTGTTATTGATTAGTGTGAGAGAGGATTCATTGGGTAAAAGAACTCATCCTCTGAAGCTCAATGATAACTCCAAGCTTCAAACAGGGTTCTCAAACTATAATTCATGGTTAGAGATAAATTATATACATTGAACATTGCACATGAGTTCAAACTTGTAGACAAATTATGTATGTGAGTATGCCAGTCTACAACTTCAATGAATGACATTACACCAATGTGTAGTCACACTCACTGACATTATAACAATGTGTAGTCACACTAAGTGACTGTTAGTCAGTTTTTAGTCACACTAATTGACATTGTACTAGTGTATAGCCACACTGGCTGACATTGACCTAATGTGTAGTCATAATGACTAACAATGATACAATTGTCAGTCATTGTAACTGTTACTTGTTCAGCAATACACATTAACCAAGGCCCTGCATTGCACTTCAATGCATTGGTGTTTAGTCACAATCAACATCCCGTGACTACACAATAGTTTATTGCCAAAAACCTTGATACTATTAAATGTATCACGGACGTGAATCACTACAAATTAGGGTGAATCAGAGTCTATTCACTTCAATGTACTAGACATCTCAATGTACAGTCACAAAGATCAGGTTATAATAGGGTCTACTCACTTCGACATCTTGTGACTACATACTACTGCAATGCAGACAAATGTACTTATAGGAACAAATAATTGACTACACATAGATGCATTTAAGACAATGAAAACCACAATAAAAACATAATATGGGGGATTCAAATCACATGTATTGTGCGTTATGTCTACTTCAAGACGACAAGTAGGTGATAATAGTCGTAGCCATGATGTTTACAAGAGCGAGATGATGATTACAAGAGTGAGAAATTTTTTGATCCAACTGAGTATTATGTCGGACTTCATCGAGAGTGGGCTTTTTGTGCTAATGAATCACACTCATTATGCACAGATCTGCAAAAACTTGGTATATCGGTGCCACATAGACTTTCACTTACCATGCTGCGAAGGAATAGAGTGAACTATGAAGCAGTAGTTAAACGTGTACGAAATGAGAATAATATGAATGACGTTGCATAACTGCCAAAATTATATGCTCCAAATAGCATCTGATATGGTGGCAACTACATTTGGCAGGGAGTTGACAATTACTTAGCGATCTAATGTATTGTCCAATGAACAATACCTATCAGATGAGTATATGTTTGATGAAAATTATCAAATGTAATTAGTGTCCACCTTATTAATCATATAACATTTATGACTACATCCTATTTATTGTAATCAATATTATGGCTTTATCAATTTATTTAGTGTATTGTCATATCTCAACTTTTTCATTGTCACATCCTATTATTGTCAAATCAATTTTGAACTTTGCAGTGTGATGTCCTATTTACTTTAATCAATATCGTGGCTTTATCAGTCTATTTAGCGTGTTATCATATCCCAATGTTTTTATTGTTATTTTGCATCATTGTCAAATCAGTTCTGCATTTAGCAGTGTACTTTCCTTTTACTACAATTTTAAATTGTCAAACTGAGCATATATATACTATCATTCATAATTGTGTAAATGAACCACCACCAAAAAAAATGTGTAGGAGCAAAGCACATGAAAGTTCTTCTTCACACAATGACCAAAATAGTTCATTTTCGGCTAACAAACGTGAACGTTCAGCGAACAGATCAACATTGTTGAACAAAGTTCCTTCTATTAAATTATATACTTATTCGAGTGGTGTAACGTGGTATGAAAAAAATCGTGCATTCCTCAATGAGCCCATCAACCCTTATCACTCATTCGGTCAAGCTGAACATGTAATTGTTGGGCCTATAACTGACTATCCACCTCCAGGTGCTCATATCGAACTCACACTAAGATGACGACAATTATATGAAAAACGTTATGACCTTGAAATATTTTTTCATTGGCATGGAGGTGAGATACCAAAGGCACGTTCGGTGGATATTTACAATTCACATAATTCAAACAATCATGATGAGATCATATCAACGCTTGAACTTGAAAATAATCAAATGCAGTTGTAAACCCCCACATGTCTATAGTAATATAATGATAAAGGTGTATAGTAATTTGATATATGTAATGGCGTATGGAAAATTAATATCGTAAATAATAGTTAAAATTTGGTTTTAACTCGGGAATATATGGAATAGTTCGTAATAGAAATTCTACCAACTATGTTTGATGCACAAATATATATTGTATAGGTTTAGGTTGATTTTGAAATGGTTTGGAATGGATTGGAAATGAAAAATAGAGAATATAGGCAAAACTAGGCAAACCCAACTGGTATTATGTACCGGTACTGAACTGTACCGGTATTGTGTTCCGAAGCCATTTGGTCCAGTGAGTTAACCATATCGATATTGTGCTTCGGAACTGTACCGTATCGGTACTACCAAAAGAGATCTGACTTTTTAAAGTCGTGATTTGTGGTCCGTGTTCGCTTTATAAATACCTAGAGATGCCTCCTTAGCCTTCATTACACTATTTCTAACTATAGAAACACTTAGAGAGGAAGAAAGAAGGAGAAAACACAATATTAAAAGGGAAAAACAAGAGATTTAAGAGTGATTCAAGATTCAAGCTCTAGTTATTCAAGAGCCAAGGTAGGAGTTTTCTTCCATTCTTGTTCATTGATGTTATGGTTATTATATCTATATGTTTTGACTCTTAATCATATATATTTGCTATAACTTGTGGTATGATAAAATATGTTGGATATTTGAGATGGTTGATGGTATTATATTTCTTGAATGGTTGTTTGGATGAATATGAGTGAGAGGTTCCTTGTAAGGATGTTCATTTCTTCTCAGGAGGCTCCTTATAAGGATGCTTAAGAAGCAAATCCTTGAGAGTGAGAGGTTCTTTGTAAGGATGCTCATGCCAAAAGAGGATAATGTGTGGTATTCTCAAGAGGTTCCTTGTAAGGATGCTCATGCCAAAAGAGGACAATATGTGGTATTCTCATGAGGTTCCTGGTAAGGATGCTTGAGAAACAAAGTCTTGAGGGTGAGAGGTTCCTTATAAGGATGTTCATGCCAAAAGATGATAATGTGTGGTATTTTCGGGAGGGTCCTTGTAAGGATGATTGAGAAACAAGACCGTGAGGGTGAGAGGTTCCTTATAAGGATGCTCATGCCAAAAAAAGATAAGATTATATCATGTATGAGTTATTGGTTTACTTTTGAAAATTTTATGGCTCATTGCTGAAAATTGGTTTCACCTTTCAGTTTAACTTTATTGTTGTTCGCAAACTAGAGATCTATTTAAAACCTCCTTGTTTTACTTCAAAAGTTATATATGCTATTTGTAAAATGAGACCGACTTTTTTTATATGTTTTTATAAACCTTGTTCAGGTTTGGAAGAATTTTCTTACAAAGCTTCGTGCTCACCCTCTACTTAACAACTTTTTTAGATTATCCTCTCGAGGAAGAGTTGGGAGTCAAAGAGCCCGCACACTAGGAGACTCCGATAGACGGGAGCGTGGATCCCAATGTGGACACTTAGAGCGACACTTTCTTTTATTCAAGGCTAGGATATTATTTTGAATATTGTGAACCCTAGTTTTCTTTTGTTATTTCCGATGCGCTATATTCGTTAATTTCTGGAATGTAAAGACGAAGATTGATCTATTCTTTTGGGATAATGTTGTAGACACTATACATATATAATGAATGGAATTTACTTATAGATGGATTATCTTAGTGCTCTCATGATGTAAATAGTTTTTAAAATGTAATGCCATCTAGGGTGGTATTTGGGGCGTTACAACAGCGTTGTATTGATCGTTTATATGTACTCGATTATGCAAAAATAGAATATTTTGATCCTGAATATGCCGAAATTAAAATTTTAGAGGATCCGTTACTTGTTTCTGATCCTGAACTTTCCGATTTTTCTGATTTGGACGATGATGTGTCTGACACTTTTGTCTCATCATGTTTATGTGTACTCGATAATCTTTTATGTTGTTTTTTAATATCAACCACGTTATTAACAACGCTTTTTAACTCATCACATTCACAGTATAGTGTTATAAAATAAATGCTCAATTTTTTGTTATAAATAACTTATATTTTTACATCATTTAATAAACATTATTGTCAACATGATCAACATTAAAAATAAAATTTTATCTTTATTTTATGTGTGCATTTAAAATTATATGATAAAATTTAAATTAATTATATGTATACATTTTCAATTTTAAAAGTTTGATATGCTCAAAATTTATGTATTTTTAAGTGATCAAAATTTATTTATTGAATATTATTAAAATTATAAATAAATAAAATTAAATATTTACCCATAAATAAGAGAGAGAGCAAAACAGCAAAACGTCGGTAGGACTAATGAAACATATGTATTTTTAAATGGCCAAATTTAAAAATTGAATATAATTAAATTTTTTAATAAATAAAAATTAAACATTTTACTCATAAAACTATAGTGAGAAAAAACTGTTAGGTTTTAGAACGCGTCAGTTAAACTGACGTTTTCTCAAAAAACATCAGTCCAATGTCACTGACGTTTTCCACAAAAAAAGTCTGTTGGACTAACGTTGGATTGATGTTTTTTGCCTAAAACGTCAATCTTACTGACGTCTTTTGGTCTAAAAAGTCATTTCAACCGAAATTTTTAAAACAATTTGGGTTTAAAAAATACTTTCAAA
The DNA here is from genome assembly GCA_023539305.1 of Ilex asprella. Classification (NCBI taxonomy): domain Eukaryota; kingdom Viridiplantae; phylum Streptophyta; class Magnoliopsida; order Aquifoliales; family Aquifoliaceae; genus Ilex; species Ilex asprella. Next base: position 18,727,861 of record CM042200.1, on the reverse strand, counting down.
ACAACCGTTTTTTGGATATTTTTTTAAAACCTTTTGGATTGGGGTAAAATCTTAAAAAAAAAAAAAGCAGACAACATGAAAGCAGCAACGGTATGGTAGTAAGATGCTAAACTGTTCTAGTTGAGCGGCTGACTATTTCTCTCCCTTCAACATTCATCGAGTTCTACGTACATATCAAATTTATTGCAAAAATCGGAGCTGCTTGTGAGGTCAAACCCAACATCAAAGTTTGTAGTGCTCAACAATCTGCTCTACGGTGGTGTTACAGTTTCCCACCGATTGCAGCCTTTGATCTTGACCTGTAAGACACCGTCCGCCACCCCATGATCACCATTGACGATCTCGCAGCCCTGTCTTCGTGGTGCCTGGTCAATGAATAATTTAACCAGAACGTGTTAGACATTATAAGTCATACATGGAGCTACAGACATTTCTATATGAAAAATTAAAAAACAAACTAAAACTATAGCCAAATCCAAATATCTAGAACGGACATGTAATGTAAGGTTGACAGCAAATCCCGGTGATAATTGAGGTATAGATTCATCGTATCGTAGCGTATATTCTTCGATCTACAGCATTTGAACGCAACCGCTCAAGTTCTTAATAGTAGTTATATATTTATTGTTCTAGAGTTCCAAGGAATCACAATCAAAGAGTTTATTGAATTAATTAGGCAACAATGTGACCAACCACTACCGGATAGTTAGTCCATTATAAAATTGTGAATACTTAACGTGAAAGTCAGTAGGTTGACATAAAAGATTTTGCAAAATTGGATATTTGTGGAATTTTTATTAATTAAAAAGCGGCATATATAACATCAACAACATATTCTCTTAATAAATTATTATATATATGTCAAAAAAAACAATTATTGAAATTAATATTTTCAAAAAAATTCCATTAATTACCATTGAGGCTTAGTAAAGACCAGTTTTTCACCTTCTTCCACAAGTCAGCCTCGAACACTGCCGCTGAGACATTGAAATACTGAACAGAAAATGCTGGCAGATACTTTTTCTCACCACATTGCTTTCCTTTCTCATCCACTGTCTTCTTGTACATGCTCTGGGTCTGACCCGTTCCGACCTCCACACCCCGGTCAACTAAATAAATCACTGGCCTTTCGCACAGGTCCTCGCTGATGTTCCGGGTATTGACTGTGAATGGATCCTGACTTCAACTCCTCCATGTCACAAACGTTTGAATTGGAGTTGCCAACACCTTGGCTGTGACCAATGATGGGTACAACTGCACGGTGTGGCCCCACGAAACTAAAATGGACCAGTTTCTCTTTAGGTCGTAGCTGAATGTATGCTGCAGGGCCCGACCCGGGTCCATTTTGTAGGCTTGGACTAGCTTCTCGAGGGAGTTGATACGGGTCAATCCGGGACACATTGGCTCCACATGGTCTAGGTGGTGGAGTAACACTAATGGTGCCACTGGGTGTGCTGTTTGTAATCCATGCGGCCCCCCTCGTATGTCTACCTGTAAAACACACAGCAACAAGGCAAAAAATATCCTCCAATTCCATTTGGAAGAAAATTTATAGAAGTCCCACATCACATTCATTTGAGATTTATTTACCCATAGGTATCACTTGAATTTATCTGGGTAATCTACTGTTGAGAAGAATTAATTAAAAGGGCTAATTTCACTAAAGGTTCCTAAAATATGGGGTTTGTCTCACTTTGATCCCTAAAGTATTAAATATATTTTTATATAGTCTTTCAAATAGATAACGTCTAGATTGCTAACAATTTTTTATAATTAATTTGTCACATAATACCTAAATATGGTCAAAAAATAACTTTGATAGCTCTCAAATAAAATTTGTGTAGTTCTTGACAAAAAATTATGTAATAGAGATAGCTTTTGACCAACATTTGAGTAGCTCATGATCAAAACTGTGTAATTTGGGTAGCTATTTTGAATAGAAATTTGGTCAAGAATTTTCTATATTATTTTTTTGTTCATATTTAAGTATCATGTGACAAGTTTATGATAAAAAATCGTTAGCAATTTGAACGTTGTCTATTTAAGGGACCATATAGAAACACTAGTCATAACCCGGGCAAAAGGCCTTGAATACACTCCTGATTTATTATATAGATATTCAATACTTTAGAAGTCAAAATGATGCAATTAAAATATTGAAAACCACAATGAGACAAACATTATATTTTGGGACCTTCAATACAATTAACCCAAATTAAAAACAAGAAGAAAGAGGAGAAGTTCCAAATCTAAGAAAGGGAGGTTTATGTTAAGCCTAAAAACCGCAACACAACCGCAATGAGCCTCACGATGAAGAAATAAGCTTTAAAGGATACGATCAACTAGTCCGTTTGCTTTCAGACCAAAAAAAAAATTAGTCGATGTACAGAATACCCTTGACAACTGGAAACAAAAAGGAAAAGTGATCTATCATCATAAAAAAATTGAAGGAAAAAAGTAGTACAAATCTCACTCCAATTTGGTAAACAAGAATTGGAAAGCTGCTCTTTTCAAATGGAAACAAACTCAGAAGGAAACCCTAATTTCTCATTTTTAAAAATATTAACCCAATGGTTTTAGAGATGGTTTGAAATTAGAAACCTGATGAAAACCAATCTCCTTTGACCGGTACTCCAATCTCGCTCATGCTGTTAGAATAAAATTAAGTTTTTAAAATTTATATTGAATTTTCATTTTAATTATGTTTAAATTGTGAATTTCAGTTACAGATTTTTTATCCTATTTATTGTGAATATTCAAGAATAATATTTACTACCTTAAATTTAATTTATTGTAAATATTCAAGAATATCATTAAGTACCTTATAATTTGTTTTATGGTTATTCAAGACGAACAATATATATATATTGAAAAGTTAGGCCAAACGGTCAAAAAGAGAAAAAAAAAACATCGAAAGACATTAAAAGTCACATATGTACGTTAACACACAGTGACTATATAAATATATAGTTTGAAGATATCTTTTGGCTAAGAACGAAATCAACACCCAAGAGTCTTCCAACTATTTCCATTCCATTGATTCTCTCTCTCTATACTTCCTTGCTACTCTAGAAGAACACCACATTGGTGTGGAACCCACATAAAAAATCATCTAAATTTTCATTTCATTGTTTTGGGGCAACTTGATTTGAGTCAGATTCATCCTAACCTTCTAGTGGACGTGACCATTGAGGAGGTGCTGCTGCGAGCGTTTGGGTTGGATCTTGGAGTCGCTATCAGTACGCTCACGTGGGGAGGCTCAGCTGCTTTAGGACAGTGATCACACGTATCTCGGACTCGCAGGCCAGCTCTTTCCAAATCAATTTATTTTGTTTATATAAATTGCATGTAGTCATTTAAATTGAATGTTATATTTTAATGATCTAAACAACTATTTTCATATTTTATTTAGAATTTTAGATTACAACACTCAAAGTTATTTTGCTAACATCATAATTCTAGTACTTGTTGTTTTGATCAAAAATTCAGTAGCCGATTTTTTCTAATTCCAACTATAAATCTAAGCTTAAAATT
>CM042200.1:18687385-18701613 GCA_023539305.1 Ilex asprella | reverse complement strand
GTACTAAAAGTTTTGTTTTTTTAATAGATTTGAGTGTATTGTGATAGCTTAAATATTTTTTTTTTTTTTGTGTTAAATGGGCTTAATTTATAAAGTATTTTGAGTAAATAATATGGGCCTAATATAAATGAGGGGGCACACATAATATATATGTATAAATATATAATACATATACCTAACAAAAAAAAACAAAAATTGAGGGGGGCACGTGCCCACCCTGGCCCCTGCCTCCCTCCGCCTGTGGTCATCAATAGTGACAACAGACAACAACCAGACCGATTCTAGTCTGTGAAAAATGCTGCATGCCGTGAGACTTGGGGAGAGAATGGCAATCAACCAGCAATTTCCTCTAAATCATCTAGATGAGAGATGAATACGCAGTGCAAGTGGAAATTCCACGAAGACAGACTATGTCAAGTCAACAAGATTATTCAGTGGAAACCAACCTAAAATCTCTATTGTTCACAAAAAAGAAAAAAAAGAAAAAGAAACATAAAATCAGAAAGACTGACTATCAGTTTCATACCCAGAGTTTGATTCAAAATCTGTATCATAAACATGTTTTGAACCCCAAGAGGTACTTCAAGCGGTAAATTTGGATAAAATTAGTCTAAAATACTTCTCCAATGCTAGATAACAAATTTGGGATACAGTCTAGTGTCAAGTGCACTTGGTTGATTCGCCTTCAAAACTTATACCAACTGAAGGAAAACCATTTTTTAAACTCAAATCAAGGAAGACCATTTTTTAAACCCAAATATTTAATAGTGAAATTTCACCATCCTTTAAAGATCCAATGATCATATTTTACCCTATTTTGAATTTTGGGTTTGTCTTCATTTAAATTTAACTTTTTTTCCTTTAAATTTGATTTTCTCCATTAGAGAGATCTATACCAAATTAAGTTTTTTACCTTTTTTTTTGTCAAATTTGGATAAGGGTTTGAGTTTTCATTAAAGATGATAAATTCAAACATCCTGAGTTTGAATCTTGCCAAACCTTGAGACCAGCCTATATATGATGGATTTATCTTATATGAATACTTTAATCCTGACATAGATGGTCTGTCTTTGACTTGACTGAGAAGGAGATAAATTGAGATGCTCGTAAGCTGACCGGATACCACTGAATATTGAACCAAAAAAATAAAAAAATAAAAAACATGGCTTGTGTGTCTAATACAAAGGAAAATCAGAAGGTAATTAAGGTGACACATTGGTCTCGGAAGTGTGAACTGAGAGTGAACTCAATGTCATTTTGGTCCATCAACTTCTAATTATGCAATTTCATGTTTAATGATTTAAAATTATTTTCCAATGATTCAATTGCTGACCTCTGGTCAGATAATTAAGAGATAGAGTTAGGTATGCTTTGATCAAAACCACCATGTGTCTACTTTCGTTTATTACATGAAGAATTTTAGGGAAAAACCCCATTAAAAATAAGGGATAATGGTATTTTATCCCTTGAAAGGTTTTAAGAGATTGAGTGTATACTTCGCGTAACACCTGTATATTTTTACCCAATACCATATATTAAAGAACATTATGCATTCAATCTAGGGGAGAAATTGAGGTACTGTTATTTCAATGTGGGTCGAAAATTTCAATTTGAACGGTGAATGATTCAACAAAATCAAAGAAGATTAACACAATTCTATAGAAATGTCATGTTCATCTAGACTATATTAACCAACTCAACGAATAGAACACGGTTTCTAGATTGTCAAGCACACAATCTTGACTTGTTTTAACTTCTGCCGGTGCTTGGGGGTTGGTCGAGAAATAACATAGAAAAAACTTACATCTTAAGTTACTATAAATAGATGAAGATATTACTCAACTTTTGCTCACTAAACCAAAAATAAACAAGCGATAAAAATGATCACCTCAAGAGTTTCTTTGCTTTCACTTCTATTTGTTTTTCTCTTCTCAACTTCATTGGCTGCTTCAGCTAATGAAAATGAAGGTTTTCTTCAATGTCTTTCCTATCAATTTCAAAACTCCACCTCTGTCTCCCAGGTTCTTTACACACCACAAAACCCTTCGTATTTATCTGTCTTAGATTTCTCTGCCCAAAACACAAGGTTTACCACTCCTCGCACCTTGCGGCCTTTAGTAATAATTACACCAACGCACGAGTCTCATGTTCAACGTGCTGTGAATTGTTCTCGACAGCATGGGATACAGATAAGAACTCGAAGCGGAGGGCATGACTTTGAAGGTCTTTCTTACATTTCTCAAGTACCATTTGTCATCATTGACTTGAGAAACATGCGATCAGTTATTGTCAATGTTGAAGACAAAACGGCATGGGTTCAAGCTGGTGCTACTCTCGGTGAAGTTTATTATCAAATTGCAAATAAGAGTAGAACTCTTGCCTTTCCAGCAGGAATTTGTCCTACTGTAGGCTCTGGTGGACATTTCAGTGGAGGAGGATATGGTGTTTTGCTACGTAAATTTGGTCTTGCTGCTGATCATATTCTTGATGCTCATTTAGTTGACGTCAATGGTACACTTCTTGATAGAAAATCAATGGGGAAAGACCTCTTTTGGGCTATTAGAGGAAGTGGGGGTGCTAGCTTTGGGGTCATTTTAGCATGGAAAATAAACTTAGTTGTTGTTCCAGAAACTTTGACTGTTTTCTCAGTAAACAGAACTTTGGAACAAAATGCAACTAAACTTATTCATCAATGGCAATACTTTGCACACAAGGCTGATGAAAACCTTTACATCAGAGTCTTCTTAAGGAATGTGAATTCTAGCCAAGATGGTAACAAAACAGTACAAGCTTCGTTCGACTCTGTGTTCTTGGGTGGAGTCGATACATTACTACCATTGATACAAGAAGATTTTCCTGAATTAGGTTTGGTGAAAGAAGATTGTAGAGAAATGAGTTGGATTGAATCAGAACTCTTTATTTATGGTGGAGAATCAATGGATACTTTGTTGAACAGGTCTTACCCATTCAAAGCCAATTATAAGATTAAATCAGATTATGTGAAGGAGCCAATTTCTGAAAGTGTGTTTGAAGGAATATGGAAACAGTTTTTTGAAGAAGATGTCAATGTACCAATAATGGTGTTGAATCCATACGGCGGAAAGATGAGTGAGATTTCGGAATATGAAATTCCTTTCCCACATAGAGCTGGGAACATATATAGCATTGAATACCAAGTGGAGTGGCAGGAAAAAGGAATAGCTACTTCAAGAAGGCATATCAGTTGGATCCGAAGACTTTACACGTATATGGCTCCTTTTGTTTCTAAGAATCCGAGAGAAGCATATATAAATTATAGGGATCTTGATATTGGAGTCAACAATGAAGGCAACACAAGCTATGCACAGGCAAGCATTTGGGGTACTAAATATTTTAAGAACAACTTCAATAGGTTGGTTTATGTGAAAGCCTTGGTTGATCCTGACAACTTTTTCAAGAATGAACAAAGTATTCCACCGGTTTCTTCATCATGGATAAGGGGAACTGGTCATAATCCTCGGGTAGGAAAAGGCTCTCAATAAAAAGTTTGATCTTCTCTTGTTTAATCTTTAATAAAGGAACCATGCATGCTATGTATAAGATTTCTTAGGTAGTGGTAACATGCACCTCCTTTGTAGGTGATACTCTATTTATTGGTCCAGTCAATTGTATTGTTCTAATAAAAGCAAGTGTACTGATATTATTGTTATGGAATCAAATGTACTATTTGTTTGTTTTCTTTTTCTTACTTTTTATGTGGGAGCTGTGTAATGAAACATCAAATCTAAAAGTATAGATAAAATAACATGCACGTATTCTTTTTGCCCTTTTCCCATGAGAGCGTACAAGGTGTAAATTTGCGGGCAAATTACACTTTACCCCCTTAAATTATCACCTTTATTTTTTTTTGCACCCTTAATTATAAAGTTTCTTATATTATGCCACAAAGTATCAATTTTATTTCATATCACTCCAATAAATAACAACAATCAATTTTTTGACGGATTAAAAGGGCAAACTTGAAAATCTGTCAAAAGAGAGAGATTTTCAAGTGCCTAGTACCATTTTATTTTACTTTTTTTTTTACAACCAAATGATTATTGAGAAGAAAAAAAAGGTTGGCCAAAGGAAGAAAATTTTGAGCTTAAGAAGGACAAAGTCATTGATGAGTTTTTTTTCTTGATTTTTGACTTCTACATGTGTAATAGAAAATTACTTATTGTTAGTACAAACCACTCAAATATGCATTTACAGTCGAAAAATTAACAAGCGTGATCTATTGGAGTTATATTAAATAAAATTGATACTTTAGGGTACAATATAATAAATTTTATAGTTAAGAATGTAAAGTGAAACAAAGATAATAATTCAAGGAGATAAAATATAATTTACACTAAATTTGAAGATCATCGAGCCTTGTTTGAATTTACAAGGTTTGCTGTGTGTTAAGACTCCAAAAAATATACAACGGTTTCATGATTTAAGCCTCTCACAAGACTACACCGATAATAAAAAGTTTTCACTTAAAGGACACAGATAAAATTTCATGGTTATATTTTGGTTATTTCATGTTTTATACCATTGAATAGTTGATTTTAAACAAAATTGCAGTCTAGTAAGTGTGGCTACCACCAATGGCGAGTTTGGAGAGAAAACTAATATTTTATTTTAACAACTTAAAAACCAGATAGTACTGAACAAAATGGGGAGCAAAGACTTCCCAAATCGAGTCTGCAATCTACAATATGATAATATAAAATAAGAAAGACTTCAATAAATTTATCCAATGGTCTTAAATAAACTCATTCAACGGTCACTAACATATTTCTCAAAACTATTCACATTACGATGTGCCTTCATGCAGAAGTTACCCCTAGTATGCCTATAGATTTGCCCACTAAATGGGTTAGATTTGTATGATTAATAACCACATTAGGTACTGACTCCATGTTGGTCATAAAGATTTGGCAAGCATTATATGGTAGTAGGTTCTATTACTAGACTAGAATGTTGTTGATATTATTGACTTCTTGTTGTTTACGGGTCACACACTTGCGCAGGTGACAAATATAATTTTGTTTTTAGTGCTTTTGTAAAGTCTTGGTCAATAGCGTAATTACAAGGACAAAAATTTTCTTTTCAAATTGTGGTACAGCTGCATTTTGCAATGGTCTACTCTCAAAGAAAACGTAGGATTTTTGTCGCTGTAAATATATTTTGTGGTATTACCTATTTTTGCAATAGAAGTGTCAGTAAGGGATCGTAGAAAAAAATATAGGCGGCCATAAAAATACAATTTTGCTTGTACTGTATTCTATAAAATAAATGCATTTGATGGACAATAAAAAACATTTAGTAGGTTTCTCCTCAAAGAAGAGCTAGGTGGTCCTTATTAAAGCTAACATAGAGAATACAGGCCAGAATCTTCAGTTGGGTTACCAAAAATTAGGGGTGTAACTTGGGTTAGGCAATCCGATTTTAACTTGAGCCCAACCCGAAAAATTAAGACTTGAACTAGGATTTTTAATACTTAGGTTAGACTTGGGTCAAAAAATTCTAACCCAAATTCAATTTGAGTTGGGCTCGGGTTGACCCCTCAAACCCGAGAGTTAAAGCCGAACCCGAACCCGAACCCGAATTACTATTATATAAATACAATTTTATAATTTATACTAGGGTTGAATTGAAAATATTCATATTTAAGAGATTGATTGTTATTGGTGAATAATAAGTCACTAACTGGTTGTAAGTCTTGCCCGCTTGCTGCAGTGGAAAATATTTGACTGCATAAATTGATTATTTTGATTTAAACTCGCATAAATTGATAAATTGATATATTTGACTGTATTTTGTATGGTTGTGGTTGCATTAAATTTTTAATATTATAGTTTTTATGTTAAAAACTTAATTAAAGTTGTTGGTTGTTAAATTATTTGAATATTATGTAATATATGTATCAAGTTTAGAACATTAACCCGAAATCAATTTGTAAAGTAACCCGAAATCATTAACCCGAATTCAACCCAAGCTCGCCCGAATTAAACTCGGGCAGTGCTTGGGTTGAGTTTATCAACCCAAGTTAGGGTTAGGGTTAGGGGTAGGGTTGGAGATTATATACTTAAGGTTGAGTTAGGATTGACTGTCCAACCCGCCCAAATAACACCCCTACCAAAAATTGTATGGATTTGACCAAAAGTGATGATTATAAATTTATGGTTGTGATCTAATAAAAATGTATGACACCCTTGTCAAGTGCTACATACATATAACTAAGGGCGGAACCAAAGTTTTATCGTTCGTGAGGCCAACTCTTATACATGTACAAAAACTTAGACCAATAACATGAACTATGGTTATGTTTATAATGCATCAAAAATATATTCGATGTAAATAAAGATACTAACCAAAAGAAGATGAATAAAAAGAACATTTTTTTAATATATATTCACTAAGCCGCTTATCAAAGTGGTGCTTAGTGTTTTTCTATCACAAAATTCATCTATGATTAAATCCGTACTAACTTTGTTGTAACCTTTTTCATGTACAATAGCAAAGATTGTGTGAGAAAATTAGCATCCATCTTGTTATGAAACATAATTTTGACTATTATGAATTATCAAAAAATGCCTTTCATCTTTGCATGTGTCACCTTCCATACGAAGATCAAAGGGTGGAAGAGTTGACAGGACGTGATCTGTCAGAGTAATCAGATACGGACATGTGGCATCCGGTGCCCTATTTCATCAAAAGAGTAATGATTACACGAAGTGTAGAGCTGAGAATCAATTATGATTTTCCACTGATTTTCATTAAACGAAATAGAGTATATATATACTCAGAGGATTAACAAGATCACTCCTAATACAAGAGGAAGTCCTAGTCTTCAAGAAGACTCAACTAGTATGCTATATACAAGATCACTCCTAATACAATAGGAAGTCCTAGTCTTCAAGAAGACTCAACTACTATGCTATATACAAGGAAATATTTGAAATTGAATAAAGATCTGATAACAGATCTTTGTTACATGCTGATATGCCCCCTCAAGATAGGCCACGTGTAGAGAGGCCAATCTTGTCTCGTAATTTCTGGAATTGAGAATGAGGCAGAGTTTTTGTTAGAAGATCAGCAAGCTGGTCTACAAATGAAACATGAGCCACGCGAAGAACACCAGATTGAACTTGATCACGGAGGAAGTGATAATCAACTGCCACATGCTTCATCCAAGAATGGAAGACTGGATTTGAACTTAACTGTGTGGCACCTACATTGTCACAGTAGACAACTGGGGGGCTGACCAGATTGATGCATAGTTCAAAGAGCAAAGATCGAACCCAATAGAGTTCAGCAGCAGTAGCAGCAACTGAGCGATATTCAGCCTCTGTAGAAGAACGAGCCACAGTTTTCTGCTTCTTAGAGCTCCAGGAAATGAGAGTGCTGCCTAGGTAAACAAGGTAAGCACCAGTTGAAGAGTAGTCATCCTTGTTACTTGCCCAATCAGCATCGAAGAAGGCATGAATGGAGTCAGAGAAAGCATGAAGGGATAGCGGTGAGTTGCGATGAAGAAGAAGGCCATCATTTAAGGTGCCACTGAGGTAACGCAAAATTCTTTTGACCAGAGTCCAATGTTCATCTGTTGGTTGATGCATAAACTGAGACATTTTGTTAACAACAAATGAAATTTCTGGACGAGTGAGAGACGAGTATTGAAGGCTGCCCACTACAGTTCTATATTATGTGAGATCAGATAGAGGTGATCCAGATGATAACTTGATGGAGGACGAGCTGGTTGGAAAAGGTGTATGAACTGGTTTGGCAGCTTGCATATTAGTTCTAGTGAGCAGATCCTTTATATATCTCCTTTGTGAGAGTAGTAGGCCATGACGATGAGGAACAACTTCTACACCAAGGAAATATGATAGAGGGCCTAGATCTTTGAGAGAAAAACGCTGAGCTAGACACTCAACAACTTGGGATACAAGATCGTTACTATTCCCAGTGATTATAATGTCGTCAACATATACCAGTAGATAGAGGAGGTTGGTTCCAGCAGTTAGAATAAGCAGAGAAGTGTCAGAGTGAGAGTTCTTGAACCCAGAATCTACAAGAAATTGACGCAATTCATGATACCATGCCCGAAGAGCCTGTTTGAGACCATAAATGGCTTTGTGAAACTTGCATACATGGGTGGGTTTATCAGCGTCAATGAAGCCAGGAGGTTGTGCCATATATATTGTTTCTGATAGATTACCTTGGAGGAAGGCATTGTTTACATCCAATTGGCGAAAGGACCAGCCATTGCTTACGACAATACTGAGCACAAGTCGCACAGTAGTTGGCTTGATTACTGGACTGAATGTTTCAAGATAGTCTACACCTGGTCTTTGATGAAAGCCTTTGGCTACAAGACGAGCTTTGAACCTGTCAATAGAACCGTCAGAGTTTCTTTTAATGCGAAATATCCACTTACAGCCTACAAGGTTGGTGATGCCAATTGGAGAAACAAGTTCCCAAGTCCCATTGCGAACAAGGGCATCATACTCTCCGGACATAGCTTTGTGCCAGTTTGAGTCTTTGAGGGCCTGAGTAACAGATGTGGGTTCTGAACAGGGTGAAGAGGGTAGGTGTGTGTGAAGATTGAGTTTTTGGATTGGTTTGGTGATATGGTTTTTGGCTCGGGTAGTCATGGAATGGCGAGGAGCTGGTGGAGAGATTTGTTGTGAGGCAGGTTCTGGTTGATGGGCTGTTGGAGACGTGTTTGAGATGTGATCTACAGCAGGGGCCAAGTCCGGAGCTTGTACTTCTGGAGTGTAAGACGACGGTGGTGCTGGAGGAGGAATGGGGATTGTGATAACTGGGGGAATCCAATCAGAAACTGTAGTGGTGGTATGACTTGGTTGCTGAATTTTGTGTGTGGTGTAAGGAAATATTGATTCAACAAATTGGACATGACGAGAGACATATGTTTTAGAGGTGGTTGGTTCAAAACAGAGATAGGCACTTTGAGACAAAGAGTAACCAAGAAAGACATAGGGTGTGGACTTGGGGGCTAGTTTGTGAGATGAATAAGGACGAAGCCATGGATAACATAAGCATCCGAAAATTTTGAGTTTAGAGTAGTTTGGTTTTGTTTTGAAAATTAATTCAAAGGGAGTGGAGAGGTTGAGAGTAGGGGTGGGCATTCTATTAATTAAGTATACAGCAGTACTGAATGCATGAGTCCAAAAGGTGAGAGGTAAGGAGGCATGGGAGAGTAAGGTGAGGCCAGTTTCGACAATGTGACGGTGTCTTCTTTCAGAGTAGCCATTGTATTCGGGTGTATGAGGTGGACTAGTTGGATGGGTTATACCAGCGGTAGAAAGGTAATCTTTGAGGCCCAGATATTCTCCCCCATTGTCAGAATATAAAGTGATGATGTTGTGGTGGAAGTAATTTTCAACAATGGTTTTATAGTGTTTAAACACTTCGTAAATATCTGATTTTCGTTTGAGGGGATAAAACCAGATATATTTGGTAAAGTGATCAACAAATATGACATAGTATTTAAAGCCATTGGAAGACATAATGGGAGAGGTCCAAACATCAGAAAAGATAATGTGAAGAGGGTGTGTAGACACAAGTGATGAAATAGAAAAAGGCAATTTATGACTTTTATTGCATAGGCATGCATTACATGAGAAATCCTTTGACATAGAGGAAGATGATTCTAAACAAGAATTAGAGAGAATATGTTGTAAAATTGGAAAAGCTGGATGTCCTAAACGATGATGCCAGTTGATAGATGTTGTTTTGGCTGTAGAGAATGCTAGAATCGGGTTTTTGGGAGCCGTCCATTCATACACTCCATCCTTAGTACTGCCCTGGAATAGAATTGCCCCCGAGCGAAGATCCTTCACAAAAAAGGAAGATGGTAAGAATTCAACTGATGCATTGTTAGTGATGCAAAACTGAGAAATGGAAATTAAGTTTTTTTTCATGGCTGGGACACAAAGAACATCAGATAAAGTGAAAGTTGAGTGGGGAGATGAGAGAGTAGTGGAGCCTGTGTGTGTGATGGAGAGACCTGTACCATCCCCGATCATAACATCATCAATTCCGTTGTAAGGTGAGTGAAGGGACAGATTGTTTAGATCAGCTATGACATGATGGGAGGCGCCACTGTCAAGTAACTAGTTCTGGTTTGGTGATGTGTTGTTGGCAGCAAAGTGAACTCGTGGCTGCCAAGGAGCAGTTGAGTTGTTGGATGATGAGGGTGCAGTGGTAGAGGATTGAATGGGAAGAACTTGAAAGGAGGGACACCTCTTGGCTGTATGACCTTGGATTCCACAGATTTGACAGAAGCCTTGATAAGGTCTAGATGGAGGACGGTTGATGCGATTTTGAAGGTGTTGATTTGAGTTCATTGGTGGACGGCCATTATTGGGTGCTGGTGGACGCCAATTCTGGTTGCCAGCAGGTGCATGTGAGGGAGAGGGAATACGCCAATTATTAGTTTTGTTTGGGCGCCATTGTTGATTTGTTTTGTTTGTTGGATTGGCATTAATTGGAAGTGAAGTTTCTGAACTTGTGATTGCTGGTGCAGAGGCTTCAAAGGAGAGTAGCTTCTCGTGGAGCTCATCAAATGAGATGGAAGTGTCACGAGCTTGTACCGCACGGACCAGTTCCTTGTAATCGTCGCCTAGGCCATCTAGGATCTTGTCGGTGAGGTCTTCAGGATCCAGTGGTGCACCTAGGATGGCTAGTTCATCAACACAAGCTTTGATAGAATGAAGGTACTTGGTTACATTCTGGCTGCCTTTGTTGGATTCTTAAGTTTGTTTTTGACTTGTTTGATGCGACCACGGGAGGGTTTGGCATAGGTGTTAGCAAGGATGGTCCATGCTTCTTTGGCAGTCTTGGCTTGGGCAATGAAGGGAATGATAGTAAGGGAAAGAGAGCCAATTAAGGCATTTAGCAGCAGTTGATCTTGACGAATCCAGAGTTTGTGAGAAGGATTGGTTGTGGCAGTGTTGTTTGCTGTGATGGTGGTGGGAGGACATGGTTTGGATCCATCGATATACCCATTGAGGTCATATCCAATGAAAAAAGTTTCAAATTGCAGCTTCCAGGATAGGTAATTTGTGGAGGTGAGTTTGAGTGGTGCTTGAGCCAATATGTTGATGGTGATAAGAGGAATGTCAGTGTTTGGAGGACTAGCGGCAGAGGTAATGTTGGTGGAGTTTGGTGTTGTCATTTTGGTGTTTGACAGCAAGAGAGGAAAGATGAGAGGGAGAAAAAAAAATTAATGGGGAGGAATCGATATGTGCTCTGATACCATGTAGAGCTGAGAATCAATTATGATTTTCCACTGATTTTCATTAAACGAAATAGAGTATATATATACTCAGAGGATTAACAAGATCACTCCTAATACAAGAGGAAGTCCTAGTCTTCAGGAAGACTCAACTACTATGCTATACACAAGATCACTCCTAATACAAGAGGAAGTCCTAGTCTTCAGGAAGACTCAACTACTATGCTATATACAAGGAAATATTTGAAATTGAATAAAGATCTGATAACAGATCTTTGTTACATGCTGATAGTATGGTGTTTGGGTCGGGGGACATGCTGGGTCTTCCAACGGGACTCCTAAATGCTTAAATAACTTACCAAAGTCTAACATGGTGAGCAGGGGCAAGAAACGAGTCGGCACCCCTTGGCATTTCGGTGCAAGCACCTCTGTAGTGACTCAGCGCTCCTGCATTGGTGTCCCGAGGATGATGACATCGAGGGAACAGTGACGACAATAGCCAAAGAGACGTCCTCGGTTTAAGACCACATATAGACTCACCCATTGAGATGACCTTGGGGGATGTGTCTACTTGGGAGTAATTGAAGGAATGACTGTTAAAAATTCGTACTCGAATGATCAGTAAGTGTGGCTCCCCCCCCCCCCCCCCCCAGAAGGTTAGAAAGAACAAAAAAGTAGATTGCAACTGATTATGAGAAGTGTTCTTAAATGCTCAATGAACGCTCGGTCTTGAGGCTTCAATGGTTAGTATATGCTCCTCATAAGCATGTGTTTGTATCAGAGAAACAATTAACTCTTGCGAAGGTGAGGGCAAAGGGCATTGAATGTGCAGTGAGTGCTTGGCACCGTTAAGGATGCCGAGCATTTAATGTCACTAATCCAGCCTCAAGTGCTCATTCAAGCGGAGTGTTGAGGATCGAGACGAAGTAGGATCTCCATTCGAGACCTGTCCATCTGATCAAGTCAAAGGAGGATTCCAGTTGTCTTTGGTACGAATCAATTGGAAGCCTTCCCGCGAACATAGTAAGCTAGATGACCTGGCATGACACAACTGCTCTTATAGAAGGTATAAATAGGAGACTAATTATAAGAAGCAAAGGTACACAACTTAAACCCAATAATAGCCTTGTGTCTCATCTACCTCGTCAGACACTGACTTTAATATTGGAGGGAAAACGCCACACACACCTATGACATCCCTTCTAACCCTTCTCTATGAGTGATAGGTTAATCAATCCAAGGGTCCAAAATCTTCCTTCGAGTGCAAGCCAAGTTTTTGCTATCTCAAATATTGTACGAGAAATCTCCTGTACAACAGGATTTGAGGATATATGGTTGGTTCGACTAAGGAAAAGGGACCCTACTGGGTCTTTGTTCATAGGCTTTTTTTTTTTTTTTTTTCTATTTGTATTGATCAGAACACAATATGTTTAATACACAAATTGAATTAATGTCATGCTATCTAATGTGATTTATTAAATAAATCAAATTCGAATCGACTAGTATTTAAATCAAACAACACCTATATAAAACGAACACAACTAATACGTAAACATATATAGAACTAACATACCCCACAGTTTCCTCGGAAGCTAGAAACGTGGGAGAATATGACCAACCATAGAGAAGCAAAGAGTGCCCAAATCATGTTAGTTATCTTTGTCGATTAAAAATCCTTACGTTTTCAAAGCTTGTGTTCACGGCCTCGTGTTCAAATTTTTACGGTCAACAACATAGTTTCCTTTTCATATTGGCTTCCTCTATGACATCTTTTCCTCTTCTTTATTTATTTTTTGTTAGACTATCCAGTATCCGAAAGCTATTTTGAATTCCGACGAATCCAGATTCGAGCCAAATAAGACTACAAAGACGACAAAACTCTCCCTACCGAATGTCTTTATTTTTTTTTTGACAACACCATCCACTATGATTCATGGATAACGTGTGCATATATGTAGGGATTGAGATATATAGACTGAGAGAAATGCACACTTGTATCATCTTAATTATGTTTTTGTCTCACATCACTCTTCCGACGCCATGTTTTGCAAATCACCATTTCAATAATTATTATTAGTTTCACATTATCTTAGCTGTCCACTAAAAATTGGATGGAAAAAGGTGTCGCTTAATCCCCAAGTTATGTCATTTGCTACATTTAGCTTCAAAAATCCATTGGACATTGACTTTAATTTGGGTTAATACAAAACAAAGTTAAGTAATTAAGGAGGCAATGTTAAAAACTTGATAGAGGAATTGGAGCGAGGGTGGGTATTGTTCGTTACTAACTTGGCAAAACATTGTTTTATTTGTTCTTCGAACTATGTGTTTTATTTCACTTTGCCCCTGCCATGTTGACAATTGCTGCTTGAAAACAGATGTTTATGTTCGGAGCAGTATGAAATCAATTTAATTAATTGAGGGCATAATATAAAAAATTTAATAATTCAAGGGATAAAGTGAAATTGCCTCTATAATTAAGGAGGTCAAGACATAATTTCTCCATATATATATATATATATAAACATATATATGGAGAATCAATAAACTGATAAATCTAATTTCTCGGTGTTTAGACATGATTTGGATTGTAGATCTCAAATCTCAGATCCACCGCGTTTATTATAGTGTCTCCATTATGAATGATCTAAGCTCTTTCGACGTTACATGATAATAAGTTTAATAATAGTTTCAATAAAAAAGTTATTTTGTCCTATGGATATTTTAAACACTTTAATTCTATAAAATTCTGGTTCTGTCCCTAATGGCATCACATGACTTTCCAGCTCATATTATATATATATATATATATTTTTTCTTTGGTTGAGCAACATGTACATGAAAAAGAACAATGAAGTTTAAACCCGCAACCATAAAATCTAACGACAGGGTCACAGGCGGAGGGAGGCAGGGGCCAGGGTGGGCACGTGCCCCCCCTCAAAAATTTTTTTTTTTT
>CM042200.1:18654524-18672385 GCA_023539305.1 Ilex asprella | reverse complement strand
TGTTGGATTGGCAGTAATTGGAAGTGAATTTTCTGAACTTGTGATTGCTGGTGCAGAGGCTTCAAAGGAGAGTAGCTTCTCGTGGAGCTCATCAAATGAGATGGAAGTGTCACGAGCTTGTACCGCATGGACCAGTTCCTTGTAATCGTCGCCTAGGCCATCTAGGATCTTGTCAGTGAGGTCTTCAGGATCCAGTGGTGCACCTAGGATGGCTAGTTCATCAGCACAAGCTTTGACTGAATGAAGGTACTCGGTTACATTCTGGCTGCCTTTTGTTGGATTCTTAAGTTTGTTTTTGACTTGTTTGATGCGACCACGTGAGGGTTTGGCATAGGTGTTAGCAAGGATGGTCCATGCTTCTTTGGCAGTCTTGGCTTGGGCAATGAAGGGAATGATAGTAGGGGAAAGAGAGCCAATTAAGGCATTTAGCAGCAGTTGATCTTGACGAATCCAGAGTTTGTGAGAAGGATTGGTTGTGGCAGTGTTGTTTGCTGTGATGGTGGTGGGAGGACATGGTTTGGATCCATCGATATACCCATTGAGGTCATATCCAATGAATAAGGTTTTAAATTGCAGCTTCCAGGATAGGTAATTTGTGGCGGTGAGTTTGAGTGGTGCTTGAGCCGATATGTTGATGGTGATAAGAGGAATGTCAGTGTTTGGAGGACTAGCGGCAGAGGTAATGTTGGTGGAGTTTGGTGTTGTCATTTTGGTGTTTGACAGCAAGAGAGGAAAGAAGAGAGGGAGAAAAAAAATTAATGGGGAGGAATCGATATGTGCTTTGATACCATGTAGAGCTGAGAATCAATTATGATTTTTCACTGATTTTCATTAAACGAAATAGAGTATATATATACTCAGAGGATTAACAAGATCACTCCTAATACAAGAGGAAGTCCTAGTCTTCAAGAAGACTCAACTACTATGTTATATACAAGATCACTCCTAATACAAGAGGAAGTCCTAGTCTTCAGGAAGACTCAACTACTATGCTATATACAAGGAAATATTTGAAATTGAATAAAGATCTGATAACAGATCTTTGTTACATGCTGATATCTCCCCCTCTCTCTCTCCCTCTTTCTCTCACAACTCACATACAAAGATAGTCCAACACACAGATACATACACATACTCACATAGACACACATACACTCACACATATTGCACACACCCACACCCACACCCACAGTAGAACACAACTCATTTTAGCGTGATATTTTTGAGTGTTTTGTATTGGTTTTCACACACATCACACATCAAGAAATTAATTTGGTATTTTTCATAGGAAGGGTTTTTATTGAATGTTATGGTTTTGTTGGTGGTATTTAATTTAATGTTATGGGTATGAAATTGAATGTTGGGTTTATTTTGATTGTTGTGAATTAGTTATCACGATACATCTCCATCATTGTTACTTTGACTATTGTGAATTTTAGTAACAAGAAAAAAATAGACTATTTAAAAAATTATCTCTCTCTTTCTCTCTCTCTTGCAGGGTGATATTTAGGTGAGATTTTCACTAAACTAATTAGTTTTTTATTCCAAACTTTGTGATGAGTTACCAATTATGGAAGTCAAGATAAGATGTTCGTTGTTTTGCTTCAATGAGCTGAAATTTTACTCATTTCTTTTTTTAGAGAACGTCTAGAGAGAGAAGGTAGAGTGACTCAGCACTTTTGTCCACAACATAATTTCAAAAAACACTATAAAGTTGTTTGTATGTGTGGGTATGTGTACGTGTTGGTCTTTTGTGACTATTACTTTTCAGAGTAAAACAGAGAAAAGTTTGGGATTTGCCACTCATTTGTCTCAATTTTGTTTTTAATTTAATTTTATTTATTTACTATGATTAAAATGCTGAATCAGTGCAATGGATCTACTGGATCTCATGTGTTATTTTTTGGGTATATATGAAATTGAGTTGTAGTAACTTTGAGGGAAAATTGATAATTTGCTAAACTTTTAGGGTTAAATTTGATATATTGAATTAAATTTCATATTAAGTTGATTTAATTGGTTGAATTTCCAATTGGTTTAGATTAATTGGTTGAATTAGTTTCTTTGATGCTTGATTAGTGGTTTGCTTGAATGGGTTTCTTTGGTGCTTGAAATTGAAATTTATTTGGTGCTTAATTAGAGGTTAAATTTGATATTAATTTGATTTAGTAAGAACTTTTGTAGCTTTTTTTTGGTATGAAAATAAATTGTGTATACAGATTGAAAATTTGATGGAGTCCCATTTTTAGGAGAAACTCTGGCCAATTTTATTAAAAAAATATATATTGAGAGTTTTAATTTTTTGTCCAATGAATTGTTAATTTTTGTTTTATTTTTGGTTACGCAACATCTTTAGGCACATACACAAGATTAATTGAACCAATCATCTTGACTTATTTTAGTTTGGCTTGGTTTTTTTTTTTGTTATTATATGGGAGCTGATACGAATGCTACTTAAATGCCTACATTTCAAATTGTAGGTTAAATTTGATATATGCAAATCTATATAGATAAAATTAAACTAAATTTCTATTTGAAATTATTTGTATTACATTATTAGTGCTAGATTTTTGTGTGCACAATGTCTTCATATATGAGTTTTGTCCAATTTTTTTTTTTATAAAAAAAGTGGTTGTCGTGATTTGATATAGTGGACTTGATCCTTTGGGGGTATTCGATTTTTATATTGTACCGTTCCTTTAGGCATGGGTGGTATGGTGTATTATGATGATTGCTATGTATGATTGTAAGTTCTGTAAGACAGGTTTATTTTTTTCTGACTCTTATTTTTAGAGGAATTATGTACTTGGAGTTAAGATCCTAAGGGATCGTTCTAAAAGGTTTCTTGGTTTGTCACAAGAAACCTGTATGAAGAAAATCTTAGAACGGTTCCGGATGCACTATTCAAAACTTGTTGATACCCCAATTGAGGAGGGTCAAACTTTAAGCCTTGATCATTGTCCTAGATCTGATGAGGATATAGAAGTCGTGAAGAGGGTCCCATTTGTGAGTGCAATAGGAAGTTTAATGTATGCTATAGTGTGATGTTGTGTACTCATCCTGATATTTGTTATGTGGTTGGCTTGGTAAGCCGTTACTAAAGTAACCTCGGACCAGCTCATTGGTAGGTTGTTAGGAAGATTTTTTTTTACCTTCATGGTACCATAAATCTCGTCCTATGCTATCATGGTGGGGACTTGAGATTGAGAGGATTCTGCGAAACAAATTGGGGTAGCAATAGAGATGAATGCAAATTCACCTTTGGTTATGCGTTCACACTTGGAAAGGAGGAGTTGTTTCTTGGTGTAGCCAGAAACAAGCTTGTATCGCCTTATCTACTATGGAGTCTGAGTACATCGCCTATTCAGCAACAGCTCAAGAGGAAGTCTGGTTGAGGAGATTCATTCATGGATTGGAGACTGTGGCCCGTGCTGATGAGGTTGTTGAGACTCGATCCTATAGCATGGCTGCATCATCATATCTAAAGAATCATAAATATCATGGCAGGCCCAGGCATATTGATATACAATTTCACTACATTCGAGACATGTTTAGGGAAGGGGAAGTGGTTCTAAAGCATATCTCCACTAGCAGAATGATAGTTGATCTTGTCACTGGACCTATTGCTATAGATATCTTCCAAACTAATGTCAGAAGTTTGGGGTTACGTAGTATTTGATTTGCTTTGGATTGTATGATGGACATACGGATATTTATATTTCATGCATTTGCTATTTTATCTCTTACTTGTGGTTGCATGAATGATATTATTTTTTATGAGACACATAATTGTAGTAATGTCATCAGGTTGAGATCATCACACTCACACGAGTGATCGCCTTGGCGCTAAGATAGAAAGCAGGATGAAACAAAGTGATCGTATTGATGTTTGTGTAGTGAGCTTATGATGGCCTAATGTATGAGTTACATAATGTGCTTTATTGATTGATAATGTTGTCACCTCGGCTTCGGATTGAGATGAGACTTAAGTAAGTCGAATATAGAATGCCTGCATAATTCCATATAATACCTGAATAAAGCCGAATGTGAGCACTCATGAAGTGCTTGGAGAGTGGCTGGCCTAGCTTAGGTTAGATGCCTGCATGGCAACTAGACCTAGATACATATGGTGTTTGAGAGTGACATGACCCATTTAGTGGGGGCTCCACTGTAACATACATATCATATTGTATGTATTATAATATACCATATAGGAAAGTGACAAGATTGATACCCACTCTGTCACTGTGTGAGTCCTAAAATACATTGTACCCTTAGACATAGAGCTATGTCATAAAGTTAAAAGTCGAAAGTCGAAAGTCGAAAGTCAAAGTAACTACTTTAGCATGTCACCCAAGATTATGATAGATACGGTCACATGGGACATTTCTAGGAAAGAGCTCAAATCAAAATGGATTGATATGAGATTTTAGGGACAGTGCTTTTGTATCACACCTAGTTGGTATTTCATTGCCCGGGCAATTATTGCACTTAGTTGCATAAGATAATCTTGAACACAAACATGAAATGGGTTTGGTCAAGTATTGCTTTGTGACAAGTCTCAAGAGGGATAGAGGATACTTGATTCAGTGTGATTTAAGTTATCTATGGTATGAACGATATTTTGTTGGTGATATGCTATGTTAGTTAGATGATAGCTTAATATAGCACTTCTGTTTTATTCTTTTCGTCAGGTCGCACACTCCATTGCATGTATGAGGAGAGTGAAATAACAATAGGAGATTGAGAGGAAGCATGCATGGAGACTGAGACAACCTATGTGGACACGTGGGAGATGTGATAACTACTTGGCAGTGTCCTCTAGGTAGTAATAGTTCTAATGGATTTAGACTCTTCTGTATTATCCTAATTTTATCACATTAGTTGAGATAACCCATAGGTTGGGATTGGGATAAGATTTATATATATCATCTAACCTCTTGGATTATATATAGAAAACAATGAAGAACACACAGAAATTCGTCACTCTCTCTCTCCTCCAATTTTTCTCTCTCTAGGAATCATCATCTTGAAGGATTCTTAAGTTTAGTGGGTGTGGGTGCTTAGAGGACTCTAGTAGCCCTGTTTTGTGTATATTGGCAAGCTTGTTAACAAGTTTCATCCAAGCCGGTAAGGCTGCAAGCAAGTCGATTTGATCCGCTTTCGCTCGTCAAGAGGTATAACTCCAACAAGAGCACAGATCAAAGACTGCACAATCCTAATACACCGCAGAACAGTAAAAACACATTGAGAGAGGGAATTAGTATGCAGATTTTATAGCAAATTTGGGTGAAGGACAGAAGGAATATCATGCAAAATAAGGCAACTCAGATGAAGCATCAACCCCCTGGTACTAGCGGCCCTATTAAGGTCCTTTGTGAGAAATGGTTAGAGTTACTTGTTGCTAGTAGAATTGTTTTCCGGAAAATACACTTCGATCCTCTCAATTATGATTTTGATCACGTAACCCCCCCTCCAATACTAGAATTGGTCTCACATTACCTAAACACAAATGTCCAACATTTTCTAGATGGAAAATGTTCAAGTGTGTAGTAAATAAAACTCACTTTTCTAATGCCAATAATTGGGGTAGTGTGATTCAATTCCCTTAAGTGGAAGTGCAATGTGATAAACGTAAAATTTGAAGGGAAAAATTTGGATAAAAATAACGATAGTTGGAGGAATAATATGATAAATGTGATAGTTGAAGATACAAAATGAAATGAGGAAATAATTACCTCGACTCTTCATTCACTGTCATGTTTTTCCTTAGCCCCTAATTTTGTCAACTTTATTTTATTTACAGCTATTATACCCGATATTGCTTCAAGGCAAAAAAAGTTACTAATGGGATCATCTTATGCGGATGAAAATTCCAAAAGATCACTTGTCACTCAATATGGCAAAGTCACTTGCAGATTATATTCTTCTTCTAATATGCAGTAAAGCAAGTGGAATTCATTACAAGGTAGAGGCAATGACTAGGCATGTGGTGAGTTTAACCTACAAGATAAAATGAAAATATACGAATTGCAATTTACACCATTAAATTATGGTTTTGATGTTATTTCACCCCTCCTCTACAAAGTTTCTCACACTGTCTATATTGTTCAAAGCCCACATTTGCTACATTTTGGATGAAAAACATCCACATACCATTATACTTGGAATCAATGTGCAACACACACACACACACAGAGTTCGCGGGCAAAGTGATACAAGGTTTTATCCAATTTGTAATTGACGTTTATAATTAGGATAGTGTAAAACCAATAGTCAAAAATAAAATGGGCAATGTGATACATGGCGTAGTTGGGAGGGTAAAAGAGTAAATTTCCCAATGAAAATTGGTAGTTGGTGATTTTCTAGATGCCTAGCTAGAAAAGTTTCAATGAGACAATTAAGAAGAAAGACTCTTAGCTATAAAGTAACCGACATAGAGAGGGTGGCCAACATCATTATTGAAAGCTATAATTTCAAAAGCATACAAGAAAACATCAATAATGCATCACATAGCAATCATACTTAACAGTGGCATCTCGAGACTTGAGGTTAACGGTATGAGTTCTGGCATGAACATAGCCACGAGCAAACCGGAAAAGCCCGCTCCCTCCGATCACCGGCATCTCCCTCACCGTATTGAAAACCGAGTTCCTCCCGAGCACCGTGATTGTGCTTCCATTATACTTTCCCTCAATGAAAGCGAAGTTCATTGCCATTATTAAACCAACCTCTTCTTGTGATGCAGATGCATAAAACCCTTGAGCCCTCCCAACCATTTTTGAGCTCAATTCCGGGCCCTCTGTTAACGGATTATCGATCATATTCATCAAGCCGAAAGAGGTTGAGGAGTTCGTAGAGGGCTGAGTGACTGGCACTGATGTTGGGCTCCGGCCACTAACGATGTCATGCCAATAGACGCGAAAATGGCTAAGCTTTTCCTTTCTGAGGCCAAGTGCTTTCTGATCAATGGTTTTTACGAAACCATTATTTTCTCCGGTGACCGAAAATATGATGAAGGATATGAGAAAGGAGATAACGATGAAGAAGAGGGAAGAAGAATTTTGAAGAACTTTAGCCATTGAGATCGCAGGTTCACTGGTGGAGAATGGAATTGTTGGTCTATGTTGGTGTGAATATAAAGTGCCGTGGGACATAGCTACCTAGAAAAAGATGATTTTAAATAGACCTCAGGCCATTTGCTCACTGTCTCTATATTTATGGGTCCCAAATCTGATGGTGAGTAGGATTGTGGGTCAAGTTTTGCCACCTTACATATTTGAAGTATTGAGAACGGATTCTAGATGAATGATGAGGTGGATGATGCAATCGAATGCTGATCAATGGTTTTTAATCATGTTGTTTATTTTAAACCAAAATTTACCAGCTAGATTTCCACCAATTGGTTATTTGAATGATTTTAAAATTTTCACTTTGCTCTCTCGAAAATTTAAATTACCATGTCTTTGTATTTAAGACATGTTGTGCAAAGAGACGGAAAAAGCCGTTTTAGTAGTGGAACACACTCCTATTTTTACAAAAAAGAAAAAAAATTCATGTGCAACATGACATTCTTAATTTCTGAATGGGTAAAATAAAATTTTAAAATCATTAGGAGGTAAAAATATGCCATTCACCATCCTCTTTAATCGCTCTGCTAAAATACAAGAGTAAACTAGTCAACAAATATAAAACGCCTTTTTTGAACAATGAGAAAAAAAAACTAGGGCAAATCTAGTTTACCCTCTTGTGGTTTGGTCATTTTGCACATCATCCTCTTATGATTCAAAAATTAGTACATAACCTTTTTGGGCTTTTGGACTAAAATGCACAGCTAACGCGGTTAACCACAGTGGCAAAAAGACCACTTTAGCCTCCTTAAAATTTGAATAAACTTTGCCATGACATCTCCAACCCTACTGCATCCTCACCTGATGTGCACCACCACTGATTGAATTCTAGTCATTGACTCATTAGCCATCACCACTAAGTCACAATGCTCATGCAACACACCATAACCCATGACAACCAATTGTTCACATCAATTCACAATTTTATCCTCAAGATCGTCGACATCTTTGCTATGATAGTAAGCTTCAGAGAACGAATAGGAGCCACAACAATTTCAATTTTTGTTTCCCAACATCTTAAACCAATTTTTACTAGAAATTGAAATTAATCCAAGCATCCAACATGGAATCTAGAAGACAAATTTTCAAAAATTTAGTAAAACTTTTTATTGGAGATTTTCAAAAAATTAGTAGGAAAAAACAGAAGTGAAAAATTCATAGAAAATGAATAGCAGGAAAAAAAAGGAGACAAAATTCACAGTAGATAAACAGTCACCATGCAAAGCCACATCAATTACCTTCGCCCAATGCTAAGGTTTTAGCTCCATCAACAACCAGAAATCTTCCTCCATTACAAAAATTGGGTGAGACCATGTTGAATTAAGGATTGTAAAAACAGAGGATGTGAGGATCATATTTATTATTTACTATTTGTAATTGTAGAATAATCTCGAAATGGAAATCAAAATTAAACGGGAAGTAGAGGTTTAAATCAATTTTGATTTTGATTTCTTATTTCAAAATTTTCGGTGCACAGCTCGCTTCACCTTCTTCGTCGCTGTCGACTGGGTTTACAAAACTGACCTTTCTTCATTGTCTTTTTTACTATGATATGGTCTTCTTCTTCATTGTGGCAAACTATATATTTTCTTTGCTGAAATTTTTTGTCATTGCAAATCATTGCACAGAGAATTTCTTTTTCATTGCGACCCACTTCACTATTGGAAAGACAAAAGGGTTGTAGCGTGCAAAGGGTGAGGGTTTTGGCCATAGGTGAGGGGAAAAAAGTCCGTGGGTTATCAAGTGGCAATGCAAGGATCAGGCGGAAATAGTGACGGTCACAATTTAATCAAAAAACACAAAGGGGTTATGTGCTATTTTTTAATTACAAGAGGGTGATATGCAAAACGAGCAAACCATAAAGCGTAAACTGGATTTTTCCCAAAAGACTAAGCAACCACTCCATCATGAGTCATGGACTTTAGCATTTTAAATGTATAGTGGGACACTAGAACTCAATTTATTCTAACAAAAAAAAACTCTATTTATTGTACTAGGGGTGACTGAAAAATCACATCTAGTTTGGTGGACCTAACTTCATGCTGCAAAAGTTTAGAAATCACACATCAATGTGGGCTACATTCTTCTATGTGGGTTACATTCTTCTATGATGGATCCTCACAATTTCCACGAGGAAAAAAGAATTTTGGTCTTAAGAAAGTGGATCATATTTTCAAGATCTTTCATACTAAAGCTATCCTACGTGCCGTGCCCTTCAATCTCACATTTCAAATTTTTAACAATCACAATATTCTATGTCACTTTGACACTATTCTTACTTCCTCTCCTCTCGTATGTAATTTTAGATAAATATTTAATGTTACACATTCTTTAACAGCTTAATCTTTTAAAATAAATAATGATTTAATATGGTATTAGAATCTAGAATTCCGGAGTTTATATTGTTGGGATGATGATATCATATATGCATTTTACTTATTGAAAATTTTGATATAGATTATGCAAGTAAGAACAAAAACAATAACACATAAAACTGACATGATTATCGAACATGAACGGTCTAAGAATTTGATCAAGACTAATATTTGATACTATGCCTTTAAGTCAGATATCGCCTCTACTCCGGCACTTAAGGATTTTTTAGAAATGTTGTTTAGTACTCTATGGTATAAACAATGTTAATGAAAAATTTGTGAAAGTAATTACTCTATTTTTGACAGAATGTTCAAGTTCTTAATGCAGAATGAATCTAGGCATATTTATAGATGCAAAGATGACTATTCAGAATATCCACCACTGATTAGATGCAACTCAGAAGAGACCATTCATGCCTACCCATTCATGAACATATAGAAACAATTCAAATTCAATTTCAAATTAGAGGAAAATTCAAATATGAACCATTGCGAGTTTGAATTCCAACGGGTAATAAATTAAAATCCAATTAAGAAATAAAGGACCCATTTAGCAAATGAATTTTATCCAAATATATATGATTAGATTTAAACCAGGCCCATCTAAGTCCTTTCCCATCCACAAAAGAGGGGTGCCCCTTGTGACCCAACCCTTAGAGCCAACTTGGGTTATATGTGCTAACCAAAATTTTCTTACCCAACTAATGTGGGATTGTTGTAAAATCCCATAAGTCTAAACCTCTATTTTTACATTATAAGTTGGTCAATTTGGAGTCTATTTTCTCATTCATTTTTTACTTAACTTGAGCAAGTGAATATATTACGTATTTTTCTCAAGGAGTAGAACCCCATGAAAATTTACTCAAAAATGTTGGGTGGGTCCCACTTTAGTTTAAATTAAAAGATCAACCAAAAATTAGTTTTATACCCAAAAAACTATTTTAATTTAACAACCCCCCCCACATGAATGAAAAATTAGTTGTATGTATGTAAATGATAATACTAACATACTATAGAGAATATATCTTGGAAAGATCGTGCATCGTCATAGGTAGTTTGTGGCCTTGAACTTTCTCTAGCAAAAGTCCATCGGACTTTTCGGCAAAATAGTTAACATGATGTCTTGAAATATTCAACTGTTTGAGTAAATTAGATCGATAGACTTCACACATTCTATTTCTTAATACAATTGGTTCTCATGGTTGTTTTCATTTTGGTCTTGTAAGACCCAGTACAAAATTTAAAGATGGATAACATAGTTTTAAGAGTACTTTCAAATGAGGAGAAAAAGTTTGAATTATTGTGAAAATATTGATCGTGAAGTTTGACTTCGCGTGTATGGACTTTAGGGTCAAACTTCAGAAATTTGATTGTAAATGTGAAATACTTATACAAATAAAAAAGTGGGAGAGATAATTTAAGATCAAACAATTCCATCTAATTGAGTATGTCAGTTATTGTCCCCACGATAAACTAAGTTTTGGAGGTGTTTAAGCTTGAGAACGGTGATTAAGTAAATTTATGAATATTTTTAGGTCAAAATAAGGTTATCATTGAATCTAGAAGGTTGAGAAACCTTTCGAGAGATAATATGGGGTCTATTGGAAGTTTGAAAGTATTCCGAAGTTAAAACACATTTTGTGATTTTTACAGCGATCAAGCTCACGCCAACTGTACAGATTTTGATCCTATAAATACCTTAAGGACGTTTCTTAGGTCATTTTCAACAGCTAAAACCCCTAGGAAGTCAATAGAACATCAAAGGGAAGAAAAAGAGTAAGATTACGAAGGATTAATGATTAGAAAATGGATCAAATACATTAGAATCAAGATTTAAGGAGATTACGGTAGGATTTTTTTTCTCAAATTCAAGATTGAGGCTAGGATTATTACTTATATGCTTTCAATCCTTGCATATATGTTAGATAGACAATTATTGGGGATTATTTTCAACTATGTGAATCGTTTTCTTGAATATAAATGATTTTTATCCAAGATTCATCTGTTCTTTATCGAAAAACCCTAGTCCTTGACTTCTAACCTAACTTATCCATGTTTTATATCAATACTTGCATGTTCTTGATTTCTAAAACCCTAGTTTTGATTATGATCAATGTAAATATGTTTATTAAAGATCTCTTGCACGTTTTCTTGAGTTATTCCTTTTGAAAGGGTATGGAATCATGATTCTTGACTATCGTTGGATTCTATAGAAAATTTGTGGAAAGTATCTCTTGTATAAAGGGTGTGATTAATATGGATTGCAGTTGATCGAGTATCGTAGATGGGTTAGATGAGTTTCTTATCTTGATGTGTTTGAAGGTTGTCGAACACTAGTAGTGGAGTTAGTGTCTTGAAAGGAACAAACCACTATTCACTCATGGTGATCAGGGTGGAGGCCTAATATACTATTCGTCGAAAGTTATTGCCGATGCGCCAGTATTCGCATTTCTTGAAAATGGGTCATCCTTGCGAGGATTGTAGTGTTGATTGGGTGTGTGTGTGTGGATCAGTATATTCTCGATGTATGGATTCATGTTAGCCAACCTACAAATGTACATGAAATATATGTTGATTGTGTTGATATATGTGGCTTGTGTTTTGATCTTATTTATTCATGAATTTTATTGTGTTCAACGTAAACCTGAAATCTTATCAATTGTTACTATTTTAATTCAAATCCTTATATATTTTTTGCAAAGTGAGAGTTACCTATTTTATGTTTTCAAAACCTTGTTAGCTTTGAGAATGTTTCTCTATTGGAATTTTTGCTCATCCTACGTTACAATATTTTTCAGATTTCGGATATGAAAAAGATCTAAGGCTAGGCTAGGTGAGTAAGTAGAATGTTGACCAGATTCGGAGGCTTAGAGATTCTTTATTTAGTTTTTAGTTTTAAATGATGGTTTAATACTAATATAGATATTTTGTTTAGTTAATGGTGAAAGAATGATTACTTTGAGTTTGGATGTAACAAGAAGGTTTCAATTATGTTGATTTGGAGGATTTGTTTTGTTATCTATTTAATTGAAGGATGATTTTTATTATTTAATGGCTATTTTAGAAGTTCTCATAGTTGGATGTTGTATAAATAGTTAATGCATTCTAACTTGGGTTTTGGAGCGTTACAGGCCTTGAACAACTCTTAATTTTCATGAATCCTTTAGAGAATCCAGTCTTACAATTCTCATAGAAGCAATTCCTTCACACCCATATATGTGACTATTGTTAAGAACATTATGCTATATCCCAATTTGATTTTTAAGGTATAAGAGTCATTAAAAACATAGCTTATCCTAATATTCGTTGTAAGCAACACTAGTTTATCATAAGAATAAGTAGAAGAGTTTATCTCCTTAGTGTTTCTCTTGAATCACACAATTTGGTTGTCCATTTGAACCTAGATCTTGAAATCTCTAGTCAACTAGGTTGGGTTTCTATTATGGTGACTCTTAAATCATAGGCTTTAGCCCCATTCCTCTCAATGCGCAATATACTTACTCTCTCGTCAAACTTTTGGTAAGCAGATCTGCTAGATTTTTCTTTGACTTTATTTAGTTTATAGAAATAATCTCATTTGAGAACAATTATTTAATGGTATTATGTCTACGATGAATATGTTGTTACTTGTTGTTATGCATGTCATTCTGTGCCCTTATAATCGCTGATTGACTATCCCAATCACTAAGAATTACAGGCACATGTTTTGGCCTTATTGAAATATCCTCTAGAAAATGTCTAAGTCACTGGCATCCTCACCTACTTTATCTAAAACAATAAATTTTGATTTGGCAATACACGTTTAGAGGATTTCCAAGACACAACTGCTCTACCAAGTGTAAATTCATATTCAGTTGTGGACTTCGAGTCCTTTGAATCAGATATCCAATTAGAATCACTATACCCTTCGAACACAACTAGATATCTTGTAAAGTGCAGTGCAAAACTCAAGGTGTATTTTAGACACCTATGAACCTAGATTATTTCCTTCCAATGATCTACTCTAGGGTTACTTATATATCTACTCAATTTACTAATTGAGCATGTTATATCCGGAATAGTGTAATTCATGACATACATTAGGATGTCAATTATACGAGAATATTAAATTGTGACATGCCTTGACTAGTATTTTTTGACAAACGATAATTCATATAAATAGATGTTCAAGCAATACTACTGTCATTCTTATTGAAGTTCTAAAGTATTTTTTCAATATAATGTGACAAAGATAATAAAAATCCACTAAATGTTTTAGAAATTTTAATTCCTATTTTGACATCTGCAACTCCCAAGTCCTTCATGTCCAATTTACTGGACAACATTTTTTTGGTAGTTTGAATAATAAACCAATTCATTTGAGTGATAGGAGAGTGGAATTTCGTGTGTAGGGGTGAAATCCGGAGATCTACGAAGGAACACCAAAAGCAACCATTAATTCACGATCCTCAAGCGAACTCATATTACTACCTAGAGTAAGCATATCATCCATATAAATGCAAACAATGACATTTTCATTTTTAGTAGATAGACATATTTATCATATTCATTTATTTTGAATACATTTGACATCATGATTTTGTCAAATTTCTCATGTCATTACTTTGGTGTTTGTTTTAATCTATAAAGTGATTTACCCATGCTAAATTTGTAATGCCCCAAAATTCACCCTGGAAGATATTACTATCTACAAATCATCCAACTACGAGAGCAGCTAAAAGTAACCATTAAGAAATAAACCATTCATCCATTTGACAAGGAATAAATATTAAGGCAAATAAAACATTGCAACTTCTTCAACTCACAATTCAAAACCAAAGAATATCTAGTAGCGGAATAATAAAAACTAGCTAAAACATTTTTTCATAAAAATCTCTCAAACTCTAAACCAAAAATAGAACAACCCTATTCATCTAAGGCAGGATCCACATTTTGTTCTTCCACTGGCTCGTAATCAATTTGTTCATCCATATTGACATCCTCTTCTATGCTAAAATCTATAATTGTGTTGGAGGGGGTTAGCAAAAGCCAGTAGAAAATCTCTCTCAAATCCCAACAAGGTTTAAAAACAATACAAAGAAGGCAAGTCACTTTTGAAAAATAGTATATATACCATTTTAAAAATAAAATAGTTGTAGTTATAATGATCTCAAGTGTATAGAAATACAATAAATCAATGACAGGAATAAACATGTTATAATTAAAGTAATCAATTAATAACACAGTAGCATCATCTCATATTCTCATATATGTTGGTTGCTTCTTAGGAATTTACACAACGATTTTACATCATTCACCTATAACAACCACACAATCTCAATCATTCTCCGCAGGGCCAAATCACAAACCACTTTAGGAAGGTGCATACCATCTCCCACGGCATTGACGAATCTTTCCCAGGAAAAGTATATAATCCATCAGCATCGAACTTACGTGAACAATATTAGTTTCTCTCATAAACAACAATATACTACAAGTTTTAGGCAACTATCTCACTCCACTAGGATAGACTAACCTCTAACACTCTACGACAGCTCTCGAAGACATTTCAAGTCCATCACAACAAACCATATAAGAGATTAAACTACAACTTTCTCAACAACCACAATCTTAACCAATCAAAATTTTCATTTCCAATTCAATTATCAAATTTTCACAATTCTCAATATACTACAGTAATAAGGAATTAAAATGTGTAAGAGATCATCTCAAGAAAACGTTCACAATTTCGATATCAAAATTCTAGGATTTTGCCAAAAATCATAATTTCTTGGAACAAGAACAAGTATTAGATGAAAACATGATTTAATCAAGAATAGGAATTTAGAAATCAAGAATCCATATGAATTTCTCATAATAGAACATGTATTTTGGAAAAACTAGGGTTTTAGAAATGCGTTTTTGATCCGTTCCAACGTAAAAATCCTCTTTAATCTTGTGTTTCTTCTCTTCTTTCTTGCTCTCCAAAACTTTCTACGGTTAGAACTAATGAAATAGGGCAAGGAAAGACATCCTTGGGTATTTATAATATGAGAAAATAGTCCAATCGGTGAAAATTGATACTCAGAATCGCGACCTCACGTTCAAACTAGAGGTTTGATGTTCGAACTATCTACCTAGCGTTCGAATGTAATTTTGGCGTTCAAACGTTGCTTGCTCCTAGTACTTTTAATTTTTCATCAGAGTTCTATCAGACACAAAGGTACTAGGACTAATTGTCGTTCGAACGGATCTATTCACGTTCGAACGGAAAATCCTATTTTTAGTTGAACTTCCAATGAAGTTTTGGTCTATTTAAAGGTCCATTTGAAATTTTTTCGTGAAATACTATTTTGTTTCTCTGGAAGTCTAGATTATGTCGAAATTACTTGAAAATAGTAGGGACTAGCTTGATATTTTGGTGGTTGGGTATATGTTGATGATTATGGTGGTATGGTGTATTATGATAATTGTTATGTATGAATGTAACATATTTAGATTTCTCTGGAAAATAGCTAGCTTAATTTCAATTTCTTATATTAAAACAAATGAAGTAAAAACTATTTCCAATTGAAGAGTTATTTTAGGTTGTAAAGAGTTTTTAGGCAATGTGGTATTCTTTGAGTTTCACTTAATTCTTCGTTATGTTGTGCTTGAAAGGATATGTTAATTGTTGAATGTTATAGTTGTTAGTAATATTGTGTGTAGTTTGTATGTATTTTGTTTGTCTCGTGTTTGGTACAGTGAACTGATAACACATGGTTATGAGGATATGCTCGGTTTCATGTGAAATGATGGTTGTTTTGGCCGTTGGTATGAATTGTTGATTTTGGGGGAGATAAAATTAAATTATGGTGGTACGGTATATTATGATGATTGTTATGTATGATTGTAAATTCTGTGGACAAGTTTAGATTTTTTGGGCTCCTATTTTTAGAAGAAATTCTATCGAAAATTTTGGAAAATAGTAACTGAACTTTTATTGTTATAGTGTTACAAAAATATACTCACGTTGCAATTAAATCAAATCAAATCAAAAAATCCAAAATTCACCACTTTAAAAAAAAATTGATTTAACTGACCTTTTTGGTTGTTTTGGTGTCTATTTTACACTATTCAAGTATTCAAAAAAAAAATTATGAATATTAGAAAGAGGAAAGTTATGCAAATAAAAAAAATTATACTTAGTTTTGAATTTATTTTTGTGTAATTGGTTCACTTATTTTTTTTATTTGTCAGTGTTATTTTTTTATTAGTAATTAGCTTGATTTTGAATTTTTTTTTATTTTTTATTGGTAATTAGCTTGGCTTTGAATATCTACAACTTGAAATAAAAATTAAAATTTATAGATGAGAAAATATTTAAATGTTAAATTTTTTTTTCCAGGATGTAGATATTCAAAATCAAGCTAATTACCAATAAAAAAAATAACAATGATAAAAAAAATAAGTGACACCATTTACTCCAAAAAAAAAATATTCAAAACTAATTTTATTGATTTGTTTTAATTGCAACGTGAGTATAGTTTTGTAACATCCGATAAGTGAGAAAATATTTAAATGTTAAATTTTTTTTCAAGTTGTAGACATTCAAAGTCAAGCTAATTACCAATAAAAAATAACAATGACAAATAAAAAAAATAAGTGAAACCAATTACACCAAAAAAATATTCAAAACTAAGTATAATTTTTTTTTTTTTTTTGCATCACTTTCCTCTTGCTAATGTTCATATTTTTTTTTAATACTTGAATAGTGCAAAATAGACACCAAAACAACAAATGTCTATTAAATTATTTTTTTTGAACTGGTAAAATTTTTATTTTATTGATTTGGTTTTAATTGCAACGTGAGTATATTTTTGTAACATCCGAGAAGTCACATCGGCATAGAATTTAAATTAATTTTCGTCGCAGCTACAAACAGATCTATTGAGCAATGTTAATTTAGTTGGATTTTTTTTTTCTATATTTTAAAATTTTGATTTGTCGTTCAATGTGGTTGATTTGTTTGATTGGATTCAGTGATTTAATTGTGTTCTTAATGATATTCTTTATTAAAACTAAACAGCATATTCATTAGATTTAACTAGTGGTTAAAAAAAGGAACACTCATTTGGTGGAGAGGAGAGCCGCCATGAAGAAATGAATGACATGATAATTTTGTAATGGTGTTAGTTTAAGTTCATGGAGATTCTCGGATTGTGTTAATATTATATGATTCTTCTTCATTTTAACCCTTGGACTTCTTTTATTTAAGACATTCCTAGATGACTCATTTGTTTGGTGAGTTTTTTGTGTTAAGAATGCTTTCAGGCACGAGTAACGACTAATCTATTATGCATAACTCATATGAGCCATTAATCGCCTGTAAATTTGT